>JAMZAV010002439.1:0-93273 GCA_024449915.1 Sweltsa coloradensis | reverse complement strand
AATTGGATTTCAAAGTATGGAAAGAGTTTATGATGTGTTTCTTTGATGATTTATTGTTTTTGGATGAGCGTAGCGAGCGAAACGAAAATTTTCAATTTAACTGACCCCTCAAAAAATTTAGCTCTATTTTTTTTTTTTTTTTTTTTTCTGTTTGTTCGCCCGATTCCGGCAAACGGTATAATATGCTATCTTGATGAATTTTGACGGGAAACCTTCGAATCTCTAAACTTAGACGTGCCACTTTTTTTGGTACAATCGAAGAAAATTTCTCATGAATATCGTACTTTTACGATTTTTTTTTCGATTTTTAGTGCGATATTTTCGTGACATTTTGGCCGATTCTGACCAAACGGGTGGGGCTAGAACGTTCATATTTCACATGGACATTAAGGTTATGGTGATGTATTGCTTTTTGAAAAAAAACCCACGCAAACTATAAAAACTTACGCTCATCCATCAACGCGGCGGGACTTTAGCGATAGTCTAAGTTCAAATGATGCGGTGATGATTCAGACTGTAAATCGCCCATAACATTGTTTTACTGGCTAAAATAAATGAAAACTTCAATGTGACTACCCTGATAAGATGAATATGAAGATTATAAGTTTAAGGGCGCGTAAAACCGTTAGATCATATTGCGCCTCCTGCGATAATTTAGTTTATTAGTTACATAATAAGTACATATTTTTTTCAAAAGGGATATACGTAAGAGGTGACGGGGGGGAACGCGGGGTGGACAGCCTGTGCTGGAGAGAACCAGCCACAACAAGGGGAGGGAAAATAGTTCGGATGTATTTTTTGGTTCGTATGACTTTTCATGAAATTTTCAGAGGACCTTCAAAATCTTTGCACTTTGACAGTCATGTTCTGGGTTGGCACAAAAATTTCTCATTAAAACCGAAACATTTACAGTTTTTAAATGTAGGAATGCAGTAAGACATGACAAATACGCTCATCCATCAACGCGACTTTAAAAAGCGTTTGCGCAGCGGCTGGTATAATCTGATGCCCAAGTGTTTGGACAACAAGTGAATATACATTTCAAGGCTGGCCGCAAAGTGTATACGTGGGCTCTCTTGGGAGTTTACCTTGCAGGTGTTGGTCTTTTTGTTTATTTGGTTTAAGGGCGCGTCGACACTCTAGTCTAGGTGATGTGGGGAAGAAAGAACCATGCTGGTCAGAACCAGCCACGGAAGGAGAGGGAAATTTTTTTGGTTCTCAGTCGTGGTCGTCATCGTCTTTGCCATCGTTCTTGTCATTGGCGACGTCGTCGTCGTCGGGTAAGTCGTCGAGGGGCGGGGCCGGGAGAGGCAGTGGCATACGCAAGAATATATTTCGGTAAGGTGGGGGGGGCACCCGTAGAGCAGCAGTCAATTAAAAAAAAACGTATTTTGATGTTGTTTTAATGTGTTTTAGAGGAAAATTGAGGGGCTTCGCTGAACGAAAAGAAATAAAAGATAATACATTTTTTTTGCGTATAAACCAAGATGAGTTGAAGAATTTAATATTCAAGCTAGGATTTCGGGGGGGGGACAACCCCCTCCACTAAAGAGAGGTCTCCGACAACGACTGCCAGAGCTCACTTATAGTTTCGGGGAGTATCTAGCTGTTGTTCGTGACATGGTCTTCGCCTCTTTTCTCGCCGTGTACGATCAGCAGAGTGTGTATGCCAGATTCTCCCCTAGTCAGACGGGGGTATAGGGTGTTGGTCTATCACCGAGGAACATCTTGGCCGCGTCACGTCTCACGTTCGTTGCACCTCACTCACTCGCCAGGTGGCATCCAACACAACCTGTCGTCGCACTAATTAGCACAGCTGTTAGTGACACTTACGTTTTTACAACTTACTATAGTCTTGTGGCAAGTGCGTTTCCGGTTTGCTTAGATTTTTATTTTTATAACCTACGGAAATGGTATACAAAAGTCTTCGTTTCAACTTTCAAGGTCGGGAAAAAGATTTACATCTTACTTGTTGGTTTACACCACACTTGAACATCCACGGTATGCCGTGTCTTCCTCAAATTATTATACGGAGGTTAACTAACGATCTGACCATGGCCTAATAGGGAAAAGGGATGCACTTTCTATTAATGATTTTCGAAAATGTATTTTACTTTTTTAAATTTAAGGGCGCTTCAAGCGTAAGGTCATTATGCGCCATTCTAGATTAGGGGATGCTAGGAGGACGTGCTGGACAGCACCAGTCACGAGCAAGGGGGAGGGGGGAGGAGGGAAAAGGGGCAAGTTTCTAACAGTAACGTCGCCGGCCAGGTTCTTTTAAGTCTGTTTTTTTTTCTTGGCCTAGATGCATAAGACGTATATGAAACTTTGCAAAGTTGTCAATAAAGCATACATGGACAGCCCTGCGGTAATAGATTTAAAAAAAATCTTCATCAGCCAGAAAAAATCACAAATATGGAAAATTTTGGAGTTTTTACAAAATCAAAATTCGTGAAAACTGCTTAATTTGTTATATTATTTTAAAACAAAATTTAGAAATGTGTAGCCCCATATTTCCACATTCGTGACACAGACATATGTACAAAATTTCAAACACTTGTGGTGTTAATCGGCCGAGCGAACAGCAATTTCCCTAAAACGCATGCCCCTGTCCTACTCTCTTAACCGTTCGGTCATAATGCGCCACTGATGGGATTTGGGAGGAAAGTCCCATGCTGGTCAGTATACCAGCCACGGGTAAGGGTAGACATGGGGAGGTTCTCACGTCGCGGTCGTCATCGACTTTGTCATCGTTCTTGATATCATGGTCGTCAAGGGGAGGTCGTCAAGGGGATATGGAGGGGTCCCCGACGACGACTGCCAGAGCTCGCCTCTATAGTATCAGGGAGTACTCCCCTAATTGCTGTAGCTGATGTTTGCGAGGTGGACTTTATTTCTTTCCTCGCCTTTTACGATTTGCAGAGCCATGCTCTATGCCAAATTCTACCCCGGGCCCAAGAGAACACGACAAAATATGGTCATCTGTAAGACCTAGTAGGCTAATATACTTGCGTCGTTTACAGGTTATAAATCTAATTGTATGTAATTTAAGTACTTTAAAATCACTCGTTCAAGTGGACAAGTAAACGCTTTACACATAACGGTAAACGGTCCCATGTTTAAAGTGTTTTCTCGGGAAACCCGAGAATTTTCGAATCCTCCGTCTGTTCACGTTAGCACAATCGGTCTGACTCGACGCCGGCTGCGCTATTAGCAACACTTGCTTAATTGCATAATGAATTTAAATGAAGGCTCGTGAGTGTTTCGCTATTGGGTTGTAAATGATGGTATTTTTTTGGACGTACCGCATTCCTTGTGACCTGCTGCCAGTAGGTATGCCTAGAATCTGAACTAATGTGAACTATCTTTGCTGTGCTTCTGGTAATAATATAAATACAGCGTGAAAGTGTGGCAAGTTGGCAAGACGACGACGTGAGAAACTAGGGCGCTTCAACCGGTTAGATCATATTGCGCCGCCTGTGATATTGAAAGATAATAACAAATGAGTTTATGTGTGTTTGATGGTTATATCGTTTTCTAAGTTTATAAATGGAAAGAAAATGATAGCGATGATATAAAGCAACTGAAAAAGAAAAATAATTTATTTGAATTGAAATATGGACTTATTACAAAATATGTAAAATAACTTTAATTAATTGATGTTTTTCGGTTTATTCGGATATGGTTTGGTTTATTTGGATTAAGGTTTGGTTTATTTGGCTTTAGGACGCGTCAACCGTTAGGTCATTACGCACCACTCTAACCTAGGGGGAGGGGGGGGGATGATGAGGGGCCCATGCTGGTCAGAACCAGCCGCGGGTAAGGGGAGGAGAGGGGGTTCTCATGTCGCGGTCGTCATCGTCTTTGTCATCGTTCGTGGTGTCACTGCCGTCGTCGTCGGTGAGGTCGTCAAGGGAAGGGGGCAAGGTTCCCGATGGCGATTGCCAGAGCTCGCCTCTAGTTTCGGGGAGTAACATACTCCGCTCTTTCTAGCTGATGTTTGCGAGGTGGACTTTTTCTCTTGAATCGCCTTCTACGATTAGCAGAGCCATGCTCTGGGCTATTCTACCCCGGGCCCAGACGGTTATGGGTTCTCACACCGGACCCATGATGGACATCGAACTCGCGTCATTGCACGTAGAACGCTGCGGCGTCACTGAGATGAAACGCAAGGTTGCAAGTGTGACGTCATGGTATCGGTTGTGAACTTGAGAAAGTGTGAGTAGTTATCACCTTTTAGTTAAGCCGTAGCTTGGCCCCAGATGAAGGGAAGAGTAGGATGCTGGTTATGGAGGTTACGCCGCATAGATATGTATAAGATGCTCTGCTGGAGATGAAGCTCAATAGAAGAACGTAGTCTACGCCAGTCTAAAAGTATCAATACACTTACTTTGAAATGTTTCCTTTTTTTTAAATTTTATTTGGAATAAGGGCGCGTCAACCGCTAGGTCAAGATGCACCACTATAGCCTATAGGGGATAGACGGGGAGGAAAATCCCATTATGTAAGTTGATATTTTCTGGATGAATTAAGTTTAAGGGCGCGTCAACCGTTATGTCATAATGCGCCACTATGGGGAGGAAGGAGGGTCCCACTCCCATGTTGGTCAGAACCAGCCACGGGTAGGGAAAAGTGGAGTTCACGTCGCATTCGTCATCGTCTTTGCTATCGTTCGTGGTGTCATTGTCGTCGTCGTCATCGTCGTCGTCGTCGTCGTCGTCGTCGTTTTTTTTTTTTTTGTTTATTTGGATTAAGGACGCGTCAACCGTTAGGTCATAATGCACCACTCTAGCCTAAGGGGGGGGGGGAAGAGGGGCCCATGCTGGTCAGAACCAGCCACGGATAAGGGGTCGTCGTCGTCGTGGAGGTCGTCAAAGGAAGGGTCAAGGTCCCCGATGACGATTGCCAGAGCTCGCCTCTAGTTTCGCGGAGTAAAGTTACAATGATGATGGAGACTTTACCTCAATGTTGATAAATGTAACGTGATCACATAGACGAACAATGGCCAGTAATATTTGTAACTCCATGGACGAACAAGAAGAAGGAAATCAGTACGTTATCAATACATCATTGAAGGTGCTGCGCTAAAAATTGCTGATAAAAATGTTGGTTTTGTTGGTGTACAGATGTCCTTTGATCTTTCTTTTAATGATCACCTTAGTTAGCGTCGTTTCTAAAAAGCACTAAGAATTCTTGGTTTTATGAAACAATATTAAGCAGTTTACTTCTCATCCCTAATACCCCACGTTGATTACGCGAGAGATGTGTGGAATCCACATCACGTCACCAAAATTCAGCATGTTGACCGCATTCAATAAATTTAAAAAAAAAATTATGTCAATAATTTAAATTTACACCGATATATTATGCTACACTTTTGTCAACCACATTCGATTCTAACCCTATTTTTGATTTATATGGATTAAGGGACGCGTCAACCGTTAGCTCATAATGCACCACACTCTAGCCTAAGGGGGTGGGGGAGGAGGGGCCCATGCTGGTCAGTACCAGCCACGGGTAAGGGGAGGAAGGGGGTTTCTCACGTCGCGATCGTCATCGTCTTTGTCATCGTTCGTTGTGTCATTGTCATCGTCGCCGGGGGGTCGTCAAGGGAAGGGGCAAGGTCCCCGATGACGATTGCCAGAGCTCGCCTCTAGTTTCGGGCAGTAACATTCTCCGCTCTTACCAGCTGATGTTTGCGAGGTGGACTTTTTCTCCTTGAATCGCCTTGTACGATTAGCGAGCCATGCTAGAAAGGGTCGTCGTAGTGCAACCGACGTAATTTTCCTCTACAGTTAAACTTCTCCATACTTCATCGATACGACCTATTTCCAGATATAAACTCTCACATCCGTACAAGGTTTACAAGTAATTACATCCCCGTCAAGACTTAAGCTTCCATGACCTCGATTGATGTTTTTAAATTTTCCCCCCATCAACCGATTCAAGACACCTACAACAAATTATTAACCATTGACACAGACATTGACATCAATCAACCACATGACACTTCATTCATTTCAAGCAGCTGTTTTATGCCAGTTTAGTTTACCAATATGATTCATTTATCATCTCTTTACCACCCTTTTACCAGTTTTGTATTTTATAACCTAAATTTTTTCATTCATCTTAATTTTTCAGCTGTTTTTTTTATTTTTTATACTTTTGTTATTCTTTTGTTTTCTTATTGTATTTATTGTGAAATTTTAATTTTATAGTAACTTGTTCACATATTAAATGATTTGTATAAAGTATTAGTATTGTTAAGTTTTATAGTCACCTGACACTTGTTGGTATAACAACCTGTTGTTAGTGATAAAAAATAAAAAATAATAATTAATAAAGACATGCTCTGGACCTCGAAATTATAACGACGTGGGAATTGAGGGCGCTTCAATCGGGTAGGTGTCTGCGCCGCCTGTATTTTGTAGTTAATAAAATTTAGTTTGTTGTCAACATACCTTTAAGATAAGAAATTGTATTGTATTGTCGTGTGAAATGTTCATTGCTGTTGTTGCTTATATTACGTTAGGTTTGGTTATAGCATACTTTTACTTTGAAACATTAACATTAAAAAACATAAAACAGATGTACTTTATTTACCAATTTTATACATTTCACAAAATCAATTTAATTTGATTTTTTACTATTATATTATTTTCGTTAATCGGTAGATTTGGCTTGTTTGGTAAAAGGTCGCGCCGACCGTTAGGTCATTCGCTAGCCTTGCTTCTGACCGCGGTTCTGTTTACCACGATGTAGGCTTAGACCTTACGACGACGTGAGAAACTAGGGCGCTTCAACCGGTTATGTCATATTGTGACGCCTGTGATATTGAAAGTTGATGAGATGAGTAAGTGGTGTGTTTGATGATTAGATTGTTTTCTAAGTGTATATAACAAAATATAATAATAATGATGATAGTAATAGCAAAACAAAAGTTATTCATGTGAATGGAAATAAATAAACTAAAGAAATGTTTATGATGTGAATTAAATTTTGCTAAATAAATTACTTCCAATGAGAAATTTAGAAAAATTTTCGACGTTATCATATGATAGAAGTTCTTCAAAAGATTGGGAGAGATCAAATTGGGTGCGCAAGACATCATATAAATATATGGTACATTCTGAGCATATTATGATGAACGGTTAAAGGTACATCACATGTGTCACATCTGGAAACAACCTTTTCTCTGGTTAAGAGATATCCGTGAGTTGGACGTGTGTGGCCTATTCGAATTCTGGACAATACCACCTCTTTTCTACGTGGGAGTCGAGATATAGGACGAATTTTATTAGTCAGTGATGGGCATCACACTATGCACCTATCTACATTCCCGAAAAGCGAAAGGCGGGTGAGTAGGGAGGGAGAGGAGGTCGATGATGACTGCATGCCAAAGCTCGCGGAGAGTTTTTTTTTTAATTATTAAGGGCGCGTCATCCGTTAGGTAAATGATTTCGTCCAATATACTAGGATTATCTTATCACTTTGTTCGATCATCAATTTCAATCTTCTAATACTATTCTGATTAAACGTGAATCTTTATACTTATCCCTTCTGGGGTCAACTTGCGGCTGAAAGTGATAACTACTCACACTTTCAGCCTAGCGTTCCACAGTTGCTGCACCGCAACGTTCTACGTGGAATGTCCCAAGTTCGAAGCCCACAGTCGGCCGAGTTTTGTTTCTGAAAGCCTAGAACTATTTTATGGTCGCATTACCGGTGTCACTACGAGGGTATTACAGTGTTTATTACCGTTGTTTATCTCTATCTATAGACGAGTTGCTATACGATCTTCGTGCCAAGTGTAGGCGAGACTGATTGGTAATTAAGTGCAAGTTAGAAGTGCAATTAAAGCAGAACGAGCTTATACTTTTAGAACTCAGCCCATGTCAGTCGGCATTTCATATGTTCAGTGTGTTTGTAGTTTTGATAAAATTGAGTTAATCATTACATCATACTATCTATAATTTAAATAGTTTACTTGGATCTAAGGGCGCGTCAACCGTTTGGTCATAAAGCACCACTCGTTTACCAGGGTCAACATTCCTAAACGAATGCGCACGACGACGTGAGAAGCTAGGGCGCTTCAACCGGTTAGGTCATATTGCGCCACCTGTGATATTGTTAGCTAATAAAATGAGTTCATAGTGTGTTTGATGATATCATTGTTTTCTTTTCTAAGTTTATAAAGGAATAGAAAATGAGTGAGGAGATAGTAACAGCAAAAGAAGAAAATGTATTTTGAGTAAAAGATGAAATGTGTTTAATGTAAACAATCGGTGAATAAGAAATTTAGAAAGTTTTTTGACGTTATTAGAAGTTATATTCATGTGATTGGGAAAGATAAAATAAATGCATGCGCATGGGCATCATGTTTGGAAAGGTATGCCATCATTATGATGTACGTATATATTTGAATTAAGGACGCGTCAACCGTTAGGTCATAATGCACCACTATAGCCCAGGGGATATGGGGAGGAGAGGCCCATGCTGGTCAGAACCAGCCACGAGTAAGGGGAGGAAGGGGGGTTTCTCACGTCGCGGTCGTCATTGTCTTTGTCATCGTTCGTTGTGTCATTGTTATCGTCTTCGGGTAGGTCGTCAGGGGAAAGGGGAGGTGTCCCCGACGACGATTTCCAGAGCTCGCCTCTAGTTTCGTAGAGTTACTCCCCTCTTACTTGCTGATGTTTGCGAACTGGACTTTTTCTCTTGAATCGCCTTGTACGATTAGCAGAGCCATGCTCTGGGCCAATTCTATCCCGGGCCCAGACGGGGGAGTATTTACATTCTAGGTGATGTTTGTGAGCTGGATTTAAATTTGGGCCATTTCTACTCCTGGACCCAGTGGCGTAGTTACCAGTGATGGGGGGGCAAGAAGGGGGGGGGGCAAAACTAAGGTGAGTTAAATATTTATCCCAGCATTTCCGTAGTAAATATGCACACACACTTACTTATACAATTTGACAGTCACCTTGGTAAAACGAACATGTTTGCCTGTATACTTCGTCATTACTTATCAAATAAGGTAGAAATTTACTAAAATGGGCCACTTCATGTTCATTTTTTGAGTTTTTACATCGCAAATAGGTGCTGTAAAACATTGTTTACTGAGTCCTAGTGCAGTTAAAACATGACGAAATAACTGTAGCCTAGTGGCTATGGCGAAAATGCCTCCCACGGTTCTGAGCCAGACGTGTGTGATCTATTTGATTTTTTTAAAATTTTATTATTAAGAGCGCGTCGACGCTAGCCTAGGGGATATATGGGGACGAAGGGCTAACGCTGGTCAGAACCCGCAAAGAACAAGGCCTATTACCCATCCCATGACGACTTGAGAAACTATAGGGGGCTTCACTCGTTAAGTCATATGGCGCCGCCTATGATATTAAAAGTTAGTGAAATGAGTAAATGGTGTACTTAACGATTATATTGTTTTCGAAATTTAGAAAAGAAAAGAAAATGATAGAGATGATAGTAATAGCAAAAAATATTTATTTTTATCGAGATGAAGAAATTAAAGATATATTGTGTATATGATGTGAATTAAATTTTGTTAAATAAATTACTTTGATTGAGAAATTTAGAAAGGATGTCGCCCTTATCATGTGATAGAAGTTCTTCATATGATTGGGAGAGATCAAATACCACCATTATGAATCAAGATTTAAGTAATGTATATAATTTGTACGTCTAAACATTCTCTTGCGTACTATGGTAGATATAATTATTCAAGTGATGCGTATGGCCTAATAATTGCCCACACCACACAATAAAATGTGATACATATAACGACATATGACGTGCCCATGGGACGTAAAAGTTGACCATGGAGAGTAGACACGTTCTCTATACGAACTATATTTTATCATTAGTAATATGTGTTCGGATTTATTTGGTTTATTTGGATTAAGGACGCGTCAACCGTTAGGTCATAATGCACCACTCTAGCCTAAGGAGGGGGGGGGGGGGGGGGAGGAGGGGCCCATGCTGGTCAGAACCAGCCACGGGTAAGGGGAGGAAGGGGGGTTTCTCACGTCGCGGTCGTTATCGTCTTTGTCATCGTTCGTTGTGTCATTGTCATCGTCGCCGGGGGGTCGTCAAGGGAAGGGGGCAAGGTCCCCGACGACGATTGCCAGAGCTCGCCTCTAGGTTCGGGGAGTAATATACTCCCCGCTTACTAGCTGATGTTTGCGAGGTGGACTTTTTCTCTTGAATCGCCTTTTACGATAAGCAGAGCCATGCTCTGGGCCAACTCTACCCCGGGCCCAGATTACGTCGACGTGAGAAACTAGTTAGGTCATATTGTGCCTCATTGATATTGTAATTGTTAATAAACAATGAATTTTTTGTGTGTTTGATGTTTATATTGTTTTAAAAGTTTTTAGAAAAAAAATAAACTGATATTATAGAAATCGCACAATTACGTTTACTAGATAATGGATGAATGTAAATGGCCAAATTTGCTCATCCATCAACGCGACTACACTAGAAGCGTTCGTGAAGTATCCGTGTCATTGTCGGCAGGTGTAGGCCTACTCTCGTGCATTCCTGTACGCTACACCTGCACCTCAAGTCTGCACTTTGTGGTTAGTTGGTGTGAAGTGAAGCTCACTCACTATACCTCGACATGGAAGAGGAAGTGATCTTCTTTAATGTAATAAATACTAATAGTTTGCTCTCGAGTTTATCAAACTGTTACCGTTCAACAACCGTTCTATTGACGGAAGAGTAAGCTCATCGGCTCATTGAGTTAAGACAATCTCGACGTAGGAGCAACAACCCACGGTACAAGGTCAATAATTGTGTTTTTGTTGCGAAAATAGCGATGACGTGAGAAACTTGGGCGCTTCAACCGGTTAGGTCACATTGCGCCGCCTGTGATATTGAAAGTTAATGAGATAAGTTTATGGTGCGTTTCATGATTAGATTGTTTTCTAAGTGATGTTTAAATAATAAAATAAAATGATGATGATAAAAGTAAAAGCAAAACAAAAGTTATTTATGTGAATGGAAATAAATAAATTAAAGAAATGTGTATGATGTGAATTAAATTTTGTTAAATAGATTACTTTGGGTGAGAAATTTAGAAAGTTTGTCGCCGTTATCATATGATAGAAGTTCATCATATGATTGGGAGAGATCAAATTGCGTGCGCAAGGCATCATATTTGGTACATTCTGCTAGCATATGATGTACGGTTAAAGGTACATCACATGTGTCACATCTGGGAATAACCTTTTCTCTGGTAAAGAGATATCCGTGAGTTAGACGTGTGTGGCCTATTCGAATTCTAGACAATACCACCTCTTCTCTACGTGAGAGTCGAGACGTAGGTGGACAAATTTTATTAGTCAGTGTGGGCATCACACTACGCAATTTGTTATTTTGCAACACATCCCAAGATGCTTGTCGCAAATCCAACAATCTTTGCTTGAATCCACTTCTGGACGAAAAGAAAAGAAAAATATTTATAGATCTTCCAAAAATTAGTATGAGGCTTATCATTCTCCTATAAAATGATTGTTGATAAATATAATTAACACAAAAAATAATGATTTTTAAATTTTTGGATCATGTCATAATACACACACAAAAAACACGTGAGAATTTTCGTTTTCTATTTGATCTCCACCCATGCCGTTAGTTCCTGAGTTGATACTGACACACGTCTAGTCAATATCAACGATTATGTAAACCGTTAGATCATAATTCGCCACTATAGCCTTGGGGATATGGGAAGGAATCACCCATGCTGGTCAGAACCAGCCACGGGTAAGGGGTTGAAAGGGGGTGGGGATTACACGTCGCGGTCGTCATTGTATTTGTCGTCGTTCTTGGAGTCATTGTCGTCGTCATTTGTGGGGGTTTGGTTTATTTGGATTAAGGACGCGTCAACCGTTAGGTCATAATGCACCACTCTAGCCTAAGGGGGGGTGGGGAGGAGGGGCCCATGCTGGTCAGAACCAGCCACGGTAAGGGAGGAAGGGGGTTTCTCACGTCGCGGTCGTCCATCGTCTTTGTCTTCGTTCGTTGTGTCATTGTCATCGTCGCCGGGGGGTCGTCAGGGGAAGGGGGCAAGGTCCCGACGACGATTGCCAGAGCTCGCCTCTAGTTTGGGGAGTAAGATACTCCGCTCTTACTAGCTGATGTTTGCGAGGTGGACTTTTCCTCTTGAATCGCCTTTTACGATTAGCAGAGCCATGCTCTGGGCCTATTCTACCCCGGGCCCAGACGGGGGAGTGTGTGTGGGGAATGTGGGAATTACATTTTGTTAAATAAATTACTTTGAATGAGAAATTTAGAAGGTGGCTAGTTGAGGTCGAGCCGTTCTTCGCACATAACGCACTTGGGAGTACTGGTGTTTTCCACAATAAAAGAGTTACTATTGAACCTAAGAGAGTGTTTTTTTTTTGGTTTATTTGGATTAAGGACGCGTCAACCGTTAGGTCATAATGCACCACTCTAGCCTAAGGGGGGGGGGGGGGGGGGGGGGAGAGGGCCCATGCTGGTCAGAACCAGCCACGGGTAGGGGGAGGAATGGGGGTTTCTCACGTCGCCGTCGTCATCGTCTTTGTCATCGTTCGTTGTGTCATTGTCATCGTCGCCGGGGGGTCGTCAAGGGAAGGGGGCAAGGTCCGCGACGACGATTGCCAGAGCTCGCCTCTAGTTTCGGGGAAGTTGTGTGAGCTAATAATTTCGACGTGAGAAATTGGGGCGCTAAAACCGGTAAGGTCATACCACCTCTTGTAATATTGTAGTTAACTAAATTTAATTTGTTGTTTGTTTAATTTTTATATATTGTTTACCTTTTTTATAAATTTGGATTAAGAGGGCGTCAACCGATTTTCAAATTCTTTGCTCTGGCCTAGGGGATATGGGGAGGTAAATTTCATGATGGTCAGAACCAGCCACAAGAAGGGTTCTTATACTTCGCGGACGTCATCTTCTTTATCATCGTCTGTGTAGGCATTGTCACCGTCGAAGAGTTCGTTAAGGGAAAGGAGAGAGGTCACTGACGTCGACCGCCCGAGCTCGCCTCTAGTTTCCGAGAGGTATTTACTCCCCTACTTACCAGCTGATGTTTGCGACTCAGTATTTTTTCATAGGATCACGTTCCGAAGAAAATAATTATTAGATTGAAATGAAACTTTAGCATAGTTGTAACGGAGAATATGTCACATGTCACTAATTAACATTTTCTTTTTGGATTAAAATTTTTTTGAAAATCATCAAAATTAATAAATTAAAGAGCTTTTTATGACTAATCCGCAATAACCTTTAGTAATCTTTGACTGAATGATAGTGAACATATCCATGCTTGACAACCACGCAAAATTGCACATCACTCAGATGCTAACTGGACGCATTTTTTTGGGGGTGGGGGGTTTATTTGGATTAAGGGCGAGTCAACCGTTAGGTCATACAGCCCCTCTCTATCCTGGGGGGGAGGAGGGGCCCATGCTGGTCAGAACCAGCCACAGGTAGGGGGAGGAAAGGGGGGTTCTCACGTCGCGGTCGTCATTGTCTTTGTCATCGTTCGCGGTGACATTTTCGCCATCGTCGTCGAGGGGTCGTCAAGGAAAGGGGGCAATAAAACGTGACAAAATGTATCGCTCTCTCTTTACTCCACTGATCTATATTATGTTATTAACTGTGTCAGTCACATGGAATTCTATTCGTGTGTAGTTGCCCAGCGCAATCCCGTGCTGCATGTCAGGGTATAATTACCAGGAGGTTGTCTTAGTTTTTAGTTGTGTGCGGGTGGTGGATTTGGTTTATTTGAAATAACGACACGTCAACCGTTAGGTCATAATGCACCACTCTAGCCTAGGGGATATGGGGAGGAGAGGCCCATGCTGGTCAGAACCAGCTACGGGTAAGGGGAGGAAAGGGGGTTCTCACGTCGCGGTCGTCATTGTCTTTGTCGTCGTTCGTGTTGTCAGAATCGTCGTCGTTGTCGTCATCGGGGAGGTCGTCAAGGGAAGGGGGAGAGATCACAGATGATGTATCTTATATAGAACTCGTCTCTAGTTTCGGAGAGGAATACTACCCTTGTCACTAGCGGATGTTTGCTGAGCTTGTAAGAACAATGTTTGATGTTTGATGTTTTGATGTTTATTAGGTAAAAGGGCGCGTCAACCGTTAGGTCATATTGCGCCTCCTGTGATAATGTAGTTTATTAGTTAGTTTATAACTATATATTTTCCAAAGGGAGGAACGTAAGGGGTGACGTGTGGGCAGTCTTGGGGAGGAACGCGTTCCTAATAACGCGTTCCCGGGAACTCGTTCCTTTTTCAGGAACTTTTGTGGGAACGCATTCCTTTTCTTAGATCAGGAACTTGTAACGTCAAAGTTACTATTTCGTGGGAACTTGGAACGAATTAAATCCTTTATTAGTTCCCTTCACCGTCGTAATCACGTCGAATTCCAGTACCTGATATCGTAAACTGCAGTATGAAAAATATCTTGCGACATCTTGTGTTTTTCGTAAATTGGCACCACCCTCGACAGATGGTTTGGGACTCACTTTAATAAATTAACTCTCATCACATGTATTATTATTTAAATCAGTGATAGTATAAGGAACGTGAAAGGAACTAAGTTCCTTTTTTGAGGAACGAGGAACTTTTCAGTTCCTTTTTTTTTAAGGAACGAGGAACGTCACAGTTCCTTTCTAGGCAGAAGTAACTTAACTTTTTAAAGTTCCTTTTTGGGGGGAACGTGCCCAAGACTGCGTGTGGGGAGACGCGGGGTGGACAGGCTTGTGCTGGTCAGAACCAGTTACAAGTAAGGGGGGCCCATGGGAGTAGGTGGCTGGGGTCGAAGGGCTGGGGTGGGATCATGGCTAGGGTCGGGTCGGGGGGGCCTGTGGTCTGTGGCGAAATCAGGCCGGGCTCAGGCAAGGGACAGAGGGAAAGGGAGGGTACGGGGAGGGCAGGGGTTGTGGTTCCCCCACGTCGTGGTCGTCTTCGTCTGTGTCATCGTCCGTGTTGTCGTTGTCTTCGTCGTCGGGGAGGATGTCAAGGGGAAGGGAATGTTCCGCGACGACTACCGCCAGAGCTCGCCTCTAGTTCGGGGAGTAATATACTCCGCTCTTTCTAGCTGATGTAAGCGAGGTGGACTTTTCACTTGAATCGCCTTGTACGATTAACAGAGCCATGCTCTGGACCAATTCTACCCCGAGACCCAGACGGGGTAGTTAGTTTATAACTATATATTTTCCAAAAGGGAGGAACGTAAGGGGTGACGTGAGGAGACACGAAGTGAACAGGCTTGGGCTGGTCAGAACCAGCCACAAGCAAGTGGAAGGCATGGGAGTAGGTGGCAAAATAAACCCCGAGCATATCATGACAACATAAGAAATTAGGGCGCCCCCAACCGGGTAGGTAAAAAATAAAGTTAAAAAAATGAATTTGTTGTGCGTTCGGGTTTTATGTTGTTTTATGAGCTTATAGAATTAATAAAAATGCTGGGAATGATTACTGATATAGCAAAAGAAAAAAATAAACTTTTTTCATGTATTATGAGCTTATAGAATTAATAAAAATGCTGGGAATGATACTGGTATAGCAAAAGAAAAAACAAACTTTTTTTTCATGTTTTATTGAATTGTTCGTTACAGTGCGTTTGTGAGGTGCAATAGTTCTTTCTAGCCCTGCTTCTAACAAGCCTGCAATGATCGAGCGACCTTCCTATCAGAATTCATCTCTTGGTCATGGTCGAGATCTGACCGCGGGCGATTGCAAGCCGACAAAGATTCCATTATTGAAAGCGCCGTTACTGAGTGTGCAACGATTCCTCGCTGTGATCACACATGGGCCGCATGACGTCATATCAAGACAGAGGTTTTGGTTTATTTGGATTAAGGACGCGTCAACCGTTAGGTCATAATGCACCACTCTAGCCTAAGGGGGTTGGGGAGGAGGAGCCCATGCTGGTCAGAACCAGCCACGGGTAAGGGAGGAAAGGGGGGGGCGTTCTCACGTCGCGGTCGTCATCGTCTTTGTCATCGTTCGTTGTGTCATTGTCATCGTCGCCGGGGGGGTCGTCAAGGGAAGGGGACACAGAGGGATTCCCTGTTAAAAGTGCCCGTTCCGGTTGTAAAACAGTGCTCGAATATTTTCGAAATCCGCCTCTTCAGACACAATTTAAATTTGTTCGTGATAGTATTTTTTATGGTTTGTTTGTATTTCGGGCGCGTCAACCGTTAGGTCATACTGCGCTACTCTAGCTTGGGGATTTGGGGAGGAAAATCCATGCTGGTAAGAACCAGAACCAGCCACAAATAGGGGGATGAAAAGGGTAGTTTCACACGTCGTCGCGGCCAGAGCTCGCCTCTATAGACTTTTTCTCTTTTCTCGCTGTTTAGGATTAGCAGAGCCATGCTTCGGGCCATCAGAAAATGCCAGGTATGGTACAAATTGAGTTTTAAAACCCACATTGTCTAAATAATGTGTGGGAAGCAATGTTCACACTGATACCAACCATTCCTAGCCGTCCTCGGTGGCACATACGAAGGGTGCTGGTCCGAAACGTATGGCTTAAGTTTTGTTTATTTGGATTAAGGACGCGTCAACCGTTAGATCATAATGCACTACTCTAGCCTAGGGGATATGGGAGGAGGGGCCTATGCTGGCCAGAACCAGCCACGGGTAAGGGGATGAAGGGGGGTTTCTCACGTCGCGGTCGTCATCGTCTTTGTCATCATTCGTTGTGTCATTGTCATCGTCATCGGGGGGTCGTCAAGGGTAGGGGGGGTGTCCCCGATGACGATTGACAGATTTTTTTGGTTCATTTGGATTAAGGACGCGTCAACCGTAATGTCATAATGCACCACTCGCCTAAGGGGTAGGGGGGGGAGGGGCCCATGCTGGCCAGAACCAGCCACGGGTAAGGGGATGAAGGGGGGTTTCTCACGTCGCGGTCGTCATCGTCTTTGTCATCATTCGTTGTGTCTTTGTCATCGTCGCCGGGGGGTCGTCAAGGGAAGGGGACAAGGTCCCCGACGACGATTGCCAGAGCTCGCCTCTAGTTTCGGGGAGTAAGGTCCTCCCCCCTTACTAGCTATTATTTGCGAGGTGGACTTTTTGCTCTTACATCGCCTTGTATGATTAGCAGAGCCATGCTCTGGGCCAATTCTACCCCGGGCCCAGACGGTTGAGTATAAGGCAAGGATTTTTGTAGTCGTCCTGCATCGTCATCTTTCACTACTCATCGTTTCGAATTGTACATTTGTGCACATATTAGCGATATAATACCGATTACCGACTACCCAAGAGGTCGTGAGAAACTAGGGCGCTCCAACCGGTTAGATCATTTTGCGCCGCCAGTGATAAAGTAAGTTAATAAATTGAGTTTGTTGTGTGTTTGAACTGTAAATAGTTTTCTAAGCTTATAAATGAAAAGAAAATGATTAAGATGATGGGACAATTTAATTGAAGTTTTTTAATTTATTATGAATTTATGAGTGGTGGACGCAGTGGTGGCGCTATGGGGAGGGGGAGCTAAGGGAAATTCTCCCCCCTCCAAAATGGTTTCCCCCTCTGCTTCCTCCCCCCCCCCAGTAACAAATGCGTGCCGCACGAGTGATATTACTAAAATTATATCATCAAATCAAAAATGTATTTGTGGTAATTTCTTATGGGATAACATCCATATGTCGGTTAAAACATGACGAAATAACTGTGGTATTGTTAAAAAATTGTCTTTTGCTTTGCCCCCCCCCCCCCAATTTTTGTCTGGCGCGCCACTGGTGGACGTCGAACCCTGTACTCTTGCGTGCAAGCGCTGTGCCCACGCCAGAGAGACCTAGTAAGGGCCAACTGTAAAACAAGTGATGGCTTGATGGCACGCGGATAAGAGGGAGTGAGAGCCAAGGAGCGGAACGTATCAAACGGTAGTTCGGTCTCGTCAGCTGGCCGCCTGCATTCCACACGCGCACACGCAATAACTAAACGTGCATGCGCGCACACTTACACAAATATACACACCTTCAGAGGCAGATTCCCATCCATACGTGACAACATTGTTCTCAAGACGACGTGAGAAACTATAGAGTGCTTCAACGGTTCAATCGAATAGGCCATATTGCGTTTTTTAAAGTTTATTTGGATTAGATTAGATTAATTGGATTAAGGGCGGGTCAACCGTTTCGTCAAAATGCGCCACTCTAACCTAGGGATGTGGGGAGGAAAGTCCCATCAGAACCAGCCTGGATAGGGAGGGGGGGGGGGGGTGCAGGGTTCTTACGTCGTGGTCGTTCATCGGCTTTGTCATAGTTTTTGTAGTCATGGTCGTCGTCGTCGTCAAGAGGGCAGGTCCCCGACGAAGACGACCGCCAGAGCTCGCCTCTGGTTTCGGAGAGTTAAATATTTCCTTATAGATAGCTGATGTTTGTGAGCTGGATTTTGTCTCTTTCCTCGCCTTTTACAATCAGTAGAGTCCAGATACATGTTCTGGGCCAAATTATTCATCGGACCTAGACACACAGACCACGTGTTTGCACGAGCGCACGCCTCAATGCGGAAGAGTGCCGCATCCGCTACAACTGGCTTGGTTGGAAATGGAAATCACTCTTTCTTATTATATGAAAATGAATGTGAACTTCTAATGGAATGTTACTATAATTACATCATTGATCCACCACTAAACACTTAACTTACGGTAAACTCTTCACACTCGAATTGTCGATTTCATTCCGATATTTTACATTTTGTTTATTTGGATTAAGGGCGCGTCAACCGTTAGGCCATGATGCACCACTCTAGCTTAGGGGATATGGGGAGGAGGGGCCCATGCTGGATGCTGGTTAGAAGCAGAAACGGGTGGGGAGGAAAGGAAGGTCCTCACGTCGCTAAATAGGACCTACAACGACGTGAGAAACTATAAGGGCCCTTCAACCGGGTAGTCCATCCATAGGTATATTGCACCGTCTGCGATATTGTGTTTTAATAAATTGAATTTGTTGTTTGTTTGTATATTGTATTCTAAGTTTAAAAAATAAAGTTTTTAAAAAATATTTGGAATAAGGGCGCGTCAACCGTTTGGTCATAATGCGCCACTTTAGCTGAGGGATATGGGGAGGAGCGGCCCATGCTGGTCGGAACCAGCCACGGGTAGAGGGAGGAAAGGAAGGTCCTCACGTCGCGGTTAAATGTTAATATATATAAAGGACCTACAACGACGTGAGAAACTAGGGCCCTTCAACCGGGTAGTCCATCCATAGATATTGCACCGTCTGCGATATTGTGTTTTAATAAATTGAATTTGTTGTTTGTTTGTATATTGTATTCTAAGTTTAAAAATAAAGTTTTTTAAAAATATTTGGAATAAGGGCGCGTCAACCGTTTGGTCATAATGCGCCACTTTAGCTGAGGGATATGGGGAGGAGCGGCCCATGCTGGTCGGAACCAGCCACGGGTAGAGGGAGGAAAGGAAGGTCCTCACGTCGCTATTAAATAGGACCTACAACGACGTGAGAAAACTATAAGGGCCCTTCAACGGGTAGTCCATCCATAGGTATATTGCACCGTCTGCGATATTGTGTTTTAATAAATTGAATTTGTTGTTTGTTTGTATATTCTATTCTAAGTTTAAAAAATAAAGTTTTTAAAAATATTTGGAATAAGGGCGCGTCAACCGTTTGGTCATAATGCGCCACTTTAGCTGAGGGATATGGGGAGGAGCGGCCCATGCTGGTCGGAACCAGCCACGGGTAGAGGAGGAAGGAAGGTCCTCACGTCGCTAAATAGATTTTTTTTTGTTTATTGGATTAAGGACGCGTTCAACCGTTAGGTCAAATGCACCACTCTAGCCTAAGGGGGGGGGGGGGGGAGGAGGGGCCCATGCTGGTCAGAACCAGCCACGGGAAAGGGGAGGAAGGGGGGTTTCTCACGTCGCGGTCGTCATCGTCTTTGTCATCGTTCGTTGTGTCATTGTCATCGTCGCCGGGGGGTCGTCAAGGGAAGGGGACAATGTCCCCGACGACGATTGCCAGAGCTCGCCTCTAGTTTCGGGGAGTTAGATACTCCGCTCTTTCTAGCCGATGTTTGCGAGGTGGACTTTTCTCTTGAATCGCCTTTTACGATTAGCAGAGCCATGCTCTGGGCCAATTCTACCCCGGGCCCAGACGGACCTACAACGACGTGAGAAACTATAAGGGCCCTTCAACCGGGTAGTCCATCCATAGGTATATTGCATCGTCTGCGATATTGTGTTTTAATAAATTGAATTTGTTGTTGTTTGTATGTATTCTAAGTTTAAAAAATAAAGATTTTAAAAAATATTTGGAATAAGAGCGCGTCAACCGTTTGGTCATAATGCGCCACTTTAGCTGAGGGATATGGGGAGGAGCGGCCCATGCTGGTCGGAACCAGCCACGGGTAGAGGGAGGAAAGGAAGGTCCTCACGTCGCTATTAAATAGAACCTACAACGACGTGAGAAACTATAAGGGCCCTTCAACCGGGTAGTCCATCCATAGGTATATTGCACCGTCTGCGATATTGTGTTAATAAATTAAATTTGTTGTTTGTTTGTATATAATTGTATTCTAAGTTTAAAAAATAAAGTTTTTAAAAAATGTTTTCAATAAGAGCGCGTCAACCGTTTGGTCATAATGCGCCACTTTAGCTAAAGGAAATGTGGGGATGAGGGGCCCAGCTGGTCAGAACCAGCCACGGTTTAAGGGGAGGAAAGGGGGTTCTCACGTCGCGGTCGTCATTGTCTTCGTCATCGTTCGTGCTGTCATTGTCGTCATCGTCGTCGAGGGGCCGTCAAAGGAAGGGGGCACGGTCCCCGACGACGATTGCCAGATCTTGCCTCTATTTTTGGGGAGCAAAATACTACCCTTCATACTAGCTGATGTTTGCGAGGTGCACTTTTTCTCTTGAATCGCCTTTTACGATTAACAGAGCCATGCTCTGGGCCAATTCTACCCCGGGCCCAGACGGGGCTAGGCGGGTGGTAAACTCCATCCATCCAAGAGGAAATAGGACGACGACGTGAGAAACTAGGGCGCTTCAACCGGTTAGGTTATTTTGCGCCGCCTGTGATATTGAAAGTTGAAATGGGTTAATGGTGTGTTTCATGATTATATGGCTTTGTAGTTTGGTTTATTTGGATTAAGGACGCGTCAACCGTTAGGTCATAACGCACCACTCTAACCTGTGGGGGGGGGGGGGAGAAGAGGCCCATGCTGGTCAGAATCAGCCACGGGTATGGGGAGGAAAGGGGGTTCTCACGTCGCGGTTGTCATTGTCTTTGTCATCGTTCGTTGTGTCATCGTCGTCGAGGGGTCGTCAAGGGAAAGGGCAAGGTCTCCGACGACGATTGCCAGTGCTCGCCTATATTTTCGGGGAGTAAAATACTACCCTTCATACTAGCTGATGTTTGCTAGGTGGACTTTTTCTCTTGAATCGCCTTTTACGATAAGCAGAGCCATGCTCTGGGCCAATTCTACCCCGGGCCCAGACGGGGCTCAGTGTTGACTTGATTTTCAGATACAAATACCTTTTTCCAAGATACCATAGTAGTTTTATGGCTTATTTGCCCGAAATTTGCTTTTTCGTTTAAAAAAAATATAGCAAACTATCAAAATCCAACACTAGGTCACAAACTAAAAAATGGATCTTTGTATCTGACAGGTACTTTAAAAGTATTTTTTATCTTGATCTAGGTTCATTTGAACAAGAGTCTGTAGAATGTGTATGTATGTGTGGCTCGTTGGTCTTGTTGTTAGCGTCTCTGCATCCAATACAGAAGGTCTAGGGTTCGATTCCCGCTATAGGCAGAAGTTTAAGATACATTAAAAGTCTTTCTGAATCGGCCTTGTTGAATCTGGTGTTGATCCGCGGGTGTTTGCACTGTCCATACCACTGATTGCTATATTATCTATTAAAAATATCGTTCTTTGGTTGGCTATCGCTCACTCGTCGATTGCGTCTTGGCCTACCTACAGGGTTGGCTTGGCCGCTTTGGTTTAATGTCCCCCACTAAAAATCAGTTATATTATGACTGATTGGGTAGACTCTAAATACGAATTAATTTTCTAAATTATGGTACTATTTAAACGTATCTAAGTAACACATGCCCGAATTTATTTATTTATTTATTTATTTATTTATTTATTTTACGTCTATCCTATTCAGTTAAGAAAACTGATTTACAAAGCAGTAATCCGTATTATATCAGCCTCATTGTACACAATCGAATAAAAAAAAATCAAGAAATCGTTAAAGTATTCCTATCTATTGTATTGCGTCCGGTGTTCCGTAATGAACAGTTAGCGGAAACTCGCCTCGTTTTCTGCGATGCTAACCGTGCAACGAGCCTAGCAATGCTAGTTGTTTCTCCGGTAACTCCCAACACTAAACGATGATGAATAAATAACTAGGATCATCATCATCATCATCATCGCCGCACGAAGCGGTGCCGGGTGGTTTACACGCATGCTAATCATCTCGGTACTAGCGTGAGGGCTTCTAGTCGTGTTTAGATATTTCATGGTTCCCAGAGTAGCAAAAGTTTTAATTGAAAAATTACAATCTTCCTGGTTGATCTGTCTTAGATAGTACTTGAATTATTAACTAATAATAGTGTAGTGTTTTTGGTTTATTTGGATTAAGGACGCGTCAACCGTTAGGTCATAATGCACCACTCTAGCCTAGGGGATGTGGGGAGGAGGGGCCCATGCTGGTCAGAACCAGCCACGGGTAAGGGGAGGAAGGGGGGTTTCTCACGTCGCGGTCGTCATCGTCTTTGTCATCGTTCGTTATGTCATTGTCATCGTCTTCGGGGAGGTCGTCAAGGGAAGGGGGAGGTGTCCCCGACGACGATTGCCAGAGCTCGCCTCTATAGTTTCGGGGAGTAATATACTTAGCTCTTACTATATTTTTTTGTTTATTTGGATTTAAGGACGCGTCAACCGTTAGGTCATAATGCATCACTCTAGCCTAAGGGGGTGGGGGGAGGGGAGGAGGGGCCCATGCTGGTCAGAACCAGCCACGGGTAAGGGGAGGAAAGAAGGGGTTCTCACGTCGTGGTCGTCATTGTCTTCGTCATTATTCGTGCTGGTGTCATTGTCGTCATCGTCGTCGAGGGGTCGTCAAGGGAAGGGGGCAAGGTCCCCGATGACGATTGCCAGAGCTCGCCTCTATTTTCGGGGAGTAAAATACTACCCTTCATTCTAGCTGATGTTTGCGAGGTGGACTTTTTCTCTTGAATCGCCTTGTACGATTAGCAGAGCCATGCTCTGGGCCAATTCTACCCCGGGCGCAGACGGTGGTGTGAGAATTTGTCGCCGTTATCATAGACGTTCTTCAGTGATTGGGAAAGCATCGTTTGTGGTACATTCTGTTAGCATATGATGTACGGTTAAAGGTACATCACATGTGTCACATCTGAGAACAAGTGTGTGGACTATAGGAATTCGGGACTGTACCCATACCACCTCTTCTCTACGTGAGAGTCGAGACGTAGGAAGACGAATTTTATTTGTCAATGTGGGCATCACACTACGCAATTTGTTATTTTGCAATCAATCGTTGCTTGTATCCACTCTTGACATCCGGAACGGAAACTAGATTGAAATCAACGTCGCTTTTATATAAATGAATATGATAGACGTTAAACAAACATTTATACTTACTTGTGGTGCGAATATAATTTGTACTAAATCCTACTAATCGAGGAACTGCATCACGTTAGCGGTAGTTAAAATCGCAAGTAACTGTCCCCTGACACCGATAAACTTATAGGCCTATACAATATTCTATAGAAGCGCAGACCAAGATGGAGATGACGTAAGAAACTAGGGCGCTTCAACCGGGTAGGTTATTTTGCGCTGCCTTTAACATATTAAGTTAAATGATTTGAGTTTGTTTTTTGTATTTTATATTGTTTACTAAGTTTACATTTTGTACCACCTCTGTCCAATAATTTGAAAGTTGAAGAAACATGGCTGAAAAGTTTTCTGAATGAAAGAGGGCACTGAAAAAAAAAGTTTTTTGTTTTGGGCGGAACATAACCTCGCTATCGGCCATTATATGTCGTTTTTTGACATTAGTGTAGCCAGCACATGCAGCTAGTACAAAATTACATTTTGTGAATCGGTTTTCTGGATATATTTTCTTAACACCTTTAGCTACAACTTCAACTATAAGGACAAATAGATTTCTGAAATCAGTTAGTGTACGATTTATTTTGTCAAACGGTACAAATACGAGTTTTTTTGTGTTTTGTATCGTCTGGCAAAAAAAATCATACACAAACAGTTATTTCAGAAATCTATTTGTCCTTATAGTTGAAGTTATAGCTAAAGGTGTTAAGAAAGTATATCCAGAAAACCGATTCACAAAAGTCAATTTTGCACTAGCTGTACTGGAACACTATTGTCAAAAAAACGAGAATATAATGGCCGATAGTGAGTTATGTCCCGACCAAAAAAATAATTTTTTTCGCTCTTTTATTATAAGTACTTTTTCATTCAGCCAATTTTCATGGACTTCAACGGTTTTGACCCCTTTTTTTTTGGTTTATTTGGATTAAGGACGCGTCAACCGTTAGGTCATAATGCACCACTCTAGCCTGAGGGTAGGGGGGGAAGGGGGGTTTCTCACGTCGCAGTCGTCATCGTCTTTGTCATCGTTCGTTGTGTCATTGTCATCGTCGCCGGGGGGTCGTCAAGGGAAGGGGGCAGGTCCCCGACGACGATTGCCAGAGCTCGCCTCTAGTTTGGGGAGTAAAATACTCCGCTCTTACTAGCTGATGTTTGCGAGGTGGATTTTCTCTTGAATCGCCTTTTACGATTAGCAGAGCCATACTCTGGGCCAATTCTACCCCGGGCCAGGACGGGGGCTCATATTTGGCAACTACTATTTCTCTGGTTAAGATGTTTGATGTTTATTAGGTTTAAGGACGCGTCAACCGTTAGGTCATATTGCGCTCCTGCGATAATGTTGTTATATCCGTGAGATAGACGATGACGACGGCCAGATTTTTGTTTATTTGGATTAAGGACGCGTCAACCGTTAGGTCATAATGCACCACTCTAGCCTAGGGGGGGGGGGGCATGCTAGTCAGAACCAGCCACGGGGCAGGGGGGGAAGGGGGGTTTCTCACGTCGCGGTCGTCATCGTCTTTGTCATCGTTCGTTGTGTCATTGTCATCGTCGCCGGGGGGTCGTCAAGGGAAGGGGACAAGGTCCCCGACGACGATTGCCAGAGCTCGCCTCTAGTTTCGGGGAGTAAGATACTCCGCTCTTTCTAGCTGATGTTTGCGAGGTGGACTTTTTCTCTTGAATCGCCTTTTATGCTCTGGGCCAATTCTACCCCGGGCCCAGACGGGGTAGCTCGCCTTTAGTTTTCGAGGAGTTAAATACTCTCCTACATCAACTTATTTGTGTTTGCGAGATGGATTTTTTCTCTTTTCTCGTCTTTAACGATCAGCTGATTTATGTTGTTCTTCCTAACCTCTTTCCTTCGACCAAATTTAACTAACACTCGCTAATGTAATGTTAAAGTCGACCGAATAATCCAAGGCAATATCTACGTATAGAGAGCGGCGGCCGCCATGCACAGGAAACAGCTGATTTCGAGGCAAGAATGTCTAGAAACATCGCAACTTCCTATTGTGTTGTGTTGCTGTCGGGCGTAAAGTTAAGCTAGGCTATTGATTGCGCTAATCGTGATATAACAACAAGTAGCCGACAGCGAGATGCGATTAGCTAGAGAGTTTCGGGCATTCACTTTTACATGAGAATCGTGGATAAACGCATGGTCCAATATTTACGTTCTCACGACTTAAGAGTTTATTTTTCCAGGAACTGGTAACTTCGATTATTATAATTAAAAATGTTGTATTTAATTTTCACTTTTTTTTTAAAACTTTGACCGCTCTGTCTTATTTTTTCCATTGTTGTATAAATTGTAAGTGATTGTGAATTGTAATAGTGCTATTAGCAATGTTATCATCTCGTTATTTCCCCTGTTTTTGAGATTGGATTTTGTTTCATTTGTTGTATTTTTTTGTTGTTGGTTTATTTGGATTAAGGACGCGTCAACCGTTAGGTCATAATGCACCACTCTAACCTAGGGGGAGGAGAGGCCCATGCTGGTCAGAACCTGCCACGGGTAAGGGGAGGAAGGGGGGTTTCTCACGTCGCGGTCGTCATCGTCTTTTTGATAGTTCGTTGGGTCATCGTCATCGTCGTCGAGAGGTCGTCAAGGGAAGGGGGCAAGGTCCCCGACGACGATTGCCAGAGCTCTTCTCTAGTTTCGGGGAGTATGATCCGCTCTTTATAGCTGATGTTTGCGAGGTGGTCTTATTCTCTTGAATCGCCTTTTACGATTAGCAGAGCCATGCTCTGGGCCAATTCTACCCCGGGCCCAGACGGGGTGTATAAATTGTAAGCCTATTTCGCCTGTTTTTGAGATTGGTTTTTGTTTTATTTGTTGTAACGGCTTGTCAATCGTTAGATTCTGTAGAGCCTTGAATTGTTCTAGAATGAAATCAAGTTACAAAATTAAAAAGCACGGCACAAATGTCTGAGTGTACCAAATCGCTCTTCCATCAACGCGTCGATAAAAGTGTTCTCAAAGATGCTGAATAACAATCAATATTGTTATTTTACCAACATATTTAGCCAATCACCCATGCTGGCCGAAATCCCTCTCATTTTAATCGTATCGTGTAGCCGTCCTCAATCGATCCACTGTTTTATTTTGTTGGGGGGTGGTTATTTGGATTGAGGGTGCGTAAACCGTTAGGTCATTATGTACCACTCTAGCTTAGTTTTTTTTGGTTTATTTGCATTAAGGACGCGTCAACCGTTAGGTCATAATGCACCACTCTAACCTGGGGGGGGGAGGAGGGGCCTATGCTGGTCAGAACCAGCCACGGGTAAGGGGAGGAAGGGGGGTTTCTCACGTCGCGGTCGTCATCGTCTTTGTCATCGTTCGTTGTGTCATTGTCATCGTCGCCGGGGGTCGTCAAGGGAAGGGGGCAAGGTCCCCGACGACGATTGCCAGAGCTCGCCTCTAGTTTTGGGGGAGTAATATACTCTGCTCGTACTAGCTGATGTTTGCGAGGTGGACTTTTTCTCGTGAATCGCCTCTTACGATTAGCAGAGCCATGCTCTCGGCCAATTCTACCCCGGGCCCAGACGGGGATCGATATGGAAAGGAGGGCCTCATGGTGGTCAGAACCAGGCATATTTAGGGGCAGGAAGGGGGGTTTCTCACGTCGCGGTCGTCATCGTCTTTGTCATCGTTCGTGGTGTCATTGTCATTGTCGTCAGGGAGGTCGTTAAGGGAAGGGGGAGGTGTCCCCGACGACGATTGCCAGAGCTCGCTTCTAGTTTCGGGTATTAATAAACTCCGCTCTTACTAGCTAAAGTTTGCGAGTTATTTATTTATTTTTTGATTAATGACGCGTCATCCGTTAGGTCATAATGCACCATTCTAACCTAGGGGATATGGGGAGTAAGGGCCCATGCCTTTCAGAACCTTGCCACGGGTAAGGGGAGGGGAGGAGGGTTCTCACGTCGCGGTCGTCATAGTCTTTGTCATCGTTCGTTATGTCATTGTCATCGTCGTCGGGGAGGTCGTCAAGAGTAGGGGGAGGTGTCCCCGAAGACGATTGCCAGAGCTCGCCTCTAGTTTGGGGAGTAAGATACTCCGCTCTTCCTAGCTGATGTTCGCGAGGTGGACTTTTTCTCTTGAATCGCCTTTCACGATGAGCAGAGCCATGCTCTGGGCCAAATCTACCAGTGTATGGAATCCGTGGTCCAAGGTTTGGTTCTAAAGTAATAAGTGCCGAATAATTTGTAAAACTTTTGATTGGAAGCTAGGCCCTAAGGTCCATTTTTTTTTTGGTTTATTTGGATTAAGGACGCATCAACCGTTAGGTCATAATGCACCACTCTAAACCTAGGGGTGGGGGGGGGGGAGGACGAGGGGCCCATGCTGAAATACGGGCAGAGGGTTGTACCAAAAGGAGTCCAGTCTCATTTTGAGAATTGTCTCAACGGTACGATGCTCTATAGATCTTCTCTAGTGGGGGACTCTTGATATAGTTTAGTCATGGAAATTGGAAAGTGACAATTTTTGTGTACTTTAAATCAAATCAATTGTTGACCACAACTCGACGTGTCCACGCATCAACATCTTTTGCGTGAGTACGATAACCTAGTTAATAGGCATGTATAAAGATTCAGGAGACAAAAAAATATATTATTTCGCAAGTCTGTTGTTGAAATCACTAAACTCCTCATTATTTTTTTCTATTGTTTTATATCTAGGCCTACTTGTGTCATCTCACTATAACATTAATTATAAATAAATAAATTAGTTTATAAATTGACAAAAAATAACATTTTTTTTTTGAAATTAGTTATTTAAATGAAAAATGAAAGGTTTTTAATGGAAATTAATTTCCAAAAAATATCGGTCAGTGCTTGAACTGTTCAATTTTACATTGGTGTTCCAACGACGACGTTAGAAACTAAAGGGCGCTTCAACCAGCCAGGTCTAATTGCGCCGCCTGTGATATTGTATTGGTTTTGAAGTTTGATGTTAGTTGTTTTGTTTATTGTTTTCAAAGTTTATAAAATAAAATAAATTAATAAATATTATTTAAAAAAATAGTTATTTTTTGGTTTTTGGTTTATTTGGATTAAGGACGCGTCAACCGTTAGGTCATAATGCACCACTCTAGCCTAGGGGGGGGGGAGGAGGAGCCCTGCTGGTCAGAACCAGCCACGGGTAAGGGGATGAAAGGGGGGTTCTCACGTCGCGGTCGTCATTGTCTTCGTCATCGTTCGTGTGTCATTGTCGTCATCGTCGTCGAGGGGTCGTCAAGGGAAGGGGGCGATGTCCCCGACGACGGTTGCCAGAGCTCGCCTATAGTTTCGGGGAGTAATATACTCCGCTCTTACTAGCTGATGTTTGCGAGGTGGACTTTTTCTCTTGAATCGCCTTTTACGATTAGCAGAAAGAGAAGAAGGGTCGGCTACGACGACGTGAGAAACTAGGGCGCTTCAACCGATTAGGTCATATTGCGCCGCCTGTGATATTCTATTGGTTTTGAAGTTTGATGTTAGTTGTTTTGCTTATTGTTGATGAAAAAAGATAGTTATTTAATGAAAAATGAAGGGTTTTTAATGTGAATTAAATTTTAAAAATATTGGCCAATGCTTGAAACTGTTTACAGTTTACATTGTCTTGGCACTGACTAATAACGACGACGTTAGAAACTAGGGCGCTTCAACCGGCCAGGTCTTATTGCGCCGCCTGTGATATTGTATTGGTTTTAATGTTAGTTGTTTTGTTTATTGTTTTCTAAGTTAAAAAAAAATAATTGATAAAATTTTTTTTTAAAATTATAATTCAATGGTTTTTATTTGTGATTTATTTAAAATAGGGCCGCTGAACTGTTTAAGTTATCACACTCTGCCTATGGCATAGGAGCTCTCAAACAGCCACGGTTAGATGGGGTGAACGGCAGGTCTTATTGCGCGCCTGTGATCATTTGTCATGTTTTATGTTGGTTGTTTTGTTATGTGTTTCTAAGGTCGTCAAGGTAGATTGAAGATTCTTTATAGTATCTCTATGTTTTTTTTTGGTTTATTTGGATTAAGGGACGCGTCAACCGTTAGGTCATAATGCACCACTCTAGCCTAATGGGGTGGGGGGGAGGCCTGCTGTCAGAACCAGCCACGGGTAAGGGGGTGGAAGGGGGGGTTTCTCACGTCGCGGTAGTCCTCGTCTTTGTGTCATCGTTCGTTGGTCATTGTTCATCGTCGCGTAGGGTCGTCAATGGAAGGGGGCAGGGTCCCCGACGATGATTGCCAAGTCGCCTCTAGTTTCGGTGAGTGATACTCCCCTCTTACTAGCTGATGTTTGCGTGGTGGACTTTTGTTCTTGAATCGCCTTGTACGATTAGCAGAGCCATGCTCTGGGAGTTATCGGCTACTGCTTGAACTGTTAACATTATTCATTGGCTGACAAATAACGACGACGTTAGAAACTAGGGCGCTTCAACCGGCTAGGTCATATTGCGCGCCTTTGGTATTGTTTTGAGTTTGATGTTAGTGGTTTTGTTTATTGTTTTAAAAGTTTACTAAATAAAATAAATTGATAAATATGATCTTAAGATATTGAAGGCTTTCACGATCATTTGACTTTTACCTGGGTTGTTGCGTCGTGCGTGTGTGATATTCTTTAAAAAATTAGTTTTCAATTGAAAAAAATAAAATGTGTTTGATGTGAATTAAATTCCAGAAATATCGGTCAGTTCTTGATCTGTTAAATTTTACATTTGCATCGACGACGACGACGACGTGAGAAACTAGGGCGCTTCAACCGGTTAGGTCATATTGCGCCGCACGTGATATTGAAATTGTGTTTTGTCTGTTATTTCTGCATTTAAATGTTGTTTTTTTAAATTTGGATCAAGGACGGGTCAACCGTTAAGTCATAATGCACCACTCTAATAACCTAGGAGGGGCTGGGGGGGAGGGTGTTTTTTTGGTTTATTTGGATTAAGGACGCGTCAACCGTTAGGTCATAATGCACACCTAGCTAAGGAGGGGGTGGGGAGGGGCCCATGCTGGTCAGAACCATACACGGGTAGAGGGAGGAAAGAAGGTTCTCACGTCGTCGTCGTCATGTCTTTGTCATCGTTCGTAATATCATTGTCATCATCGCCGGGGGGTCGTCAAGGGAAGGTCCCCGACTACGATTGCCAGAGCTCGCCTGTATTTTTGGGGAGTAAAATACTACCCTTCATACTAGCTGATGTTTGCCGAGGTGGACTTTTTCTCTTGAATCGCCTTTTGCGTTGCAGGCCATTGTATACATTTACAATGGGGTACTAAGTCTCTTTAGCTTAAATATTTTTTTATTGGATTCAAGTGAAGCGTCAAACCGTTAGGTCATAATGCACCACTCTAGCCTAAGGAGGGGGTGGGGAGGGTCCATGCTTGTCAGAACCAGCCACGGTAGGGAGAAGGGGGGTCTGTCCACGTCGCGGTCAATCATCGTCTTTGTCATCGTTCGAATATTTTTTTTGTCATCATCGCCGTGGGGTCGTCAAGGAAGGTCCCCGACTTACGATTGCCACGAGCTCGCCTATTTTTTGGGGAGTAAAATACTACCTTCATACAGCATCGTGTTTGCGGAAGGTGGGACTTTTCTCTCTCGAATCGCCTTTTGCGATAGCAGAGCATCGTCTGGTCTAATTCTACCCCGGGCCCAGACGGGGGCACATTATCGTTTAGCTAAAATATTTTTCAACCACCCTTCAAGCCTTTGAATTCAAAATACCAGGTAAAACCTAATTGACGTTGGCAGGCTCATTGTATTACCTTTTATTTATTGCAATGGCAATGTCTGTCTAAAGCTCCATCTCTGAAAATACGTTCGCTTATGACATAAGGGGGGAAAAGAAAATCATTGCGTTGGCATTGAATAATGCAATGCAATAATTGGGGTACCCTAACTTAATTGGGTCATGTAACATTGTCTCTACATTTATTTTATCTAAGATCCTTCATTAATATTTGGCGGCTGCAACCGCCAAGTGAATCTAAACGGAAAATAATTTCAAAATGTTATAATTTTCTGCATCTTATGACCTTGCTTTCAAAATCATTAACTAACACAGAAACCAGTAGCTTTTATTTCCTATTAGTGTATACCTTTCCTGCCGATTAAAATCTACCATCTTTTTTACAGTTTACCACTTAGTTCGCATTTCATCTGGGATGTTACACAGTTATTGTTTTAATCCTAGGCAACAGACATCTTGTTAGCGGATGTAGCTCTGCGCGCGTACAATCGAGACTTTTCCCGACCACATTTCCTGATTTTCATTTCATTGTATTCTCTTCAGCTTTTACACCTCATTGTTCGCCAGTAACAAACAACAGTAAATAACTTTGGGAATATTTACTGTATTTTTTAAATTATTATTTAACTTCTAACTGGACCATCTTCACGAACAATTAACAGTGAGTTTTGCCTGCATCCACGATTGCTACATGGGAAGATTGACCGTACCGTGTCAGCTTTCTTTGATTCCCACGGCCAATTGGACATCAGTACAATTGTGATTTCATTTTCATTAGTTTGTTTCTTTCCGGTGGTTTTACAATTTGTAAGACAAAGTTAGGTGAGAGAAAATTACTTCAATTTATTATGCAGCGTGATTATTTGTTTGTCTTTTATATTAGGCTTAGCTACTATAAGTAACCAGAACAATATTATAGTGTTCATAAAACTGAAATCATATAGATGGTTGTGATGGAATAAAAACCATCACGGCATTACAGTTTTGTTTTGGCTTAGTGGGGAAAGTTTCTACAGCGCTCAAGAAATTTATCAGGAATGTCTAAAATAATCACAAGTGGTGTGTTAATAATCATGTAGGAAAACAAGAGATAAATGCTTAAAAAATTATAGGTATTTGACCTTTATATACAAATCTGAAAATTTATAGTTTTTAGATTTATTCGGTATATGGGCGCGTCAAACTCTAGATCAAAATGCACCACTATGAAGGGCGCGTCAACCGTTAGGTCATGATGCGTTACTCTATAGCACGGTGAGGGAAGTCCCTTGCTGCTTAGAACAAGTCACGTGTAGGGGTAAAGAGGGTTTTTTTTTTGTTGGTTTATTTGGATTAAGGACGCGTCAACCCTTAGGTCATAATGCCCCACTCTAGCCTAGGGGGTATGGGGAGGAAGTAACCCATGCTGGTCAGAACCAGCCACGGGTAAGGGGAGGAGGTGGGTTTCTCACGTTGCCCTTTCGGTCGTCATCGTCTTTGTCATCGTTCGTTGTGTTCATTGTCATCGTCGCCGGGGGTCGTCAAGGGAAGGGGGCAAGGTCCCCGACGCGATTGCCAGAGCTCGCCTCTATTTTCGGGGGGTATACTCCCCTCTTACTAGGTGATGTTCGCGAGGTGACTTTTTCTCTTGAATCGCCTTTTACGATTAGCAGTGTCATGCTCTGGGCCAATTCTACCCCGGGCCGTCGTCGTCCCGTCGCGTCGTCGTCGTTGTCGAGGAGGTCGTTGGAAGGGGGTGCAGTTCCCGACAACGATTACCGAAGTTCGAGTAGAATACTTCCCTACTTGTACATACCAAGCTAATTTTTGGAAGATAACCTTTGTCTCCTTTATCGACTTTTCCGATTAGCAGAGCCATGCTTTATGGGCCAATTCTGCTCCAGGATTGTCTGGATTGTCAGTTAGTTTGTTTTGGTTTATTTGGATTAAGGACGCGTCAACCGTTAGGTCATAATGCACCACTCTAAACTAGGTTGGGGGGGGGGGGGGAAGGGGGAGGGGCAATGCTGGTCAGAACCAGCCACGGGTAAGGGGAATAATGGGTATCGAATTCAAGGCTGCCGATCGAATAGCTTAATATAGTAACCATGAGTGAACAACATGCATACTAACTGTGACTTTGAAACTGTCAAAGCAACTATAAGCACTCGATGATTTTATTTTATACGGCTAAGTAATTTATGTCTAGTGAGTTTCAATTATACTATAGTGTGTCCTATACCATATAAAATATTAATTATTGTTTATTGTTTCAGATGCCGTTTCGATGGCCTCTTCTGTGTCTCTCTATATTGTTGGCAATGGTGAGTGTTGTTTATGATTTCGTACTGTAAATAAATCGCAATTAAACAAATCAAAATTTATTATTGGCACAACTTTATTTTTTTGCAGAGCGATAGTCGAGTGTTGTCCAAGGATTTGAAAATCAGAAAAAAGGCCTCGAATACTGTGATGAGTATGTACACATTTATTCAGCTTGTATTATTAGTAGGGTGAAGTTTACATTGTACAGTAAAGTACAACGTGAGAAACTAGGACGCTTCAACCGGGTAGGTTAAAATGCGCCGCATGTGATATCATAAGTTCATAAATTGAATTTATTCTCTATTTTTTTAAATAAATAATTTTGGTTTCATTAAGCTTATGGGCGCGTCAACCGTTAGGTAATAATGCGCCACTCTAGCCTAAAGGGATATGGAGAGGGGGGCCCATGCTGGTCAGAACCAGCCACGGGTAAGGGGAGGAAGGGGGGTTTCTCACGTCGTGGTCGTCATCGTCTTTGTCATCGTTCGTTGTGTCATTGTCATCGTCGCCGGGGGGTCGTCAAGGGAAGGTCCCCGACGACGATTGCCAGAGCTCGCCTCTAGTTTTTGGAAAGTAATATACTCCGCTCTTTCTAGCTGATGTTTGCGAGGTGGACTTTTTCTCTTGAATCGGCTTTTACGATTAGCAGAGCCATGCTCTGGGCCAATTCTACCCCGGGCCCAGACGGGAATTGTATCTTTCAATTTCAAATAGTTTACCGGTCGGTTCATAGATGCCTCTTTTTTAGAGATAAACTTCCTCTGCTTGTCTCTTGTGGTCTCGTGCGGTTTGGGTCTAAGATGAAGCATTCTTTTTAAATTATTATTTGAATGTAAATACGTTACGAATGTCCGTCCAAACATTACTTACACTAATTACTAATATACTCCCCGCTTACTAGCTGATGTTTGCGAGGTGGACTTTTTCTCTTGAATCGCCTTTTACGATTAGCAGAGCCATGCTCTGGGCCAATTCTACCCCGGGCCCAGGGAGGTCGTCATGGGTAGGGGGGAAGGGGGTAAGGTCCCCGACGATGATTGCCAGAGCTCGCCTCTAGTTTCGGGGAGTTAAATACTTCCCTACACACGATAGTCAACGTTTGAGAGGTATACTTGTTCTCTTCAATCGTCTTGTACGATTACCAAGAGCCATGCTCTGGGCCAATTCTACCCCGGGTCTAGAAGGGGTAAGTTATAAAGGAACATAAATTATGGTTTAGTTTATTTGTATTTAGAGCGCGTCAACCGTTAGGTCATAATGCTCCACTCTAACTCATGGGATGTGAACCAGCCTCGGGTAAGGGGAGGAAAATGAACGTCTATTTCCAGTGGCGTAACCCAAAACTTGTGGGCCCCCTCGCAAGTCCCTTTCGAGGGCCCCCTTTGAAATCATTTTCATGCATGTTTAAAAAAACACACACACAGATTAATTAATTGAATATTTTAAACTGCATGTTTGATGCTTTTGTTTGGCCGTCAATCGATTTCATGATGAAGGGTGTGTGTATATGTACAATCTTCTCGTGTAAAGTGTACAGGTGTATATGTATTGTCTATTATATACAGGTTTATATACAGTCTCTTGTCTTACATGTTCTCCTGCTCACTAAATTTGGTTTGTCTTCGTGCATTGGCATACGCAATTTCGTTATTAAGGCTGGCTACGTCAAGTCGTTGGGCGCATTCACTTTCAAACGCTTATCATCGCAAAACCGCTCAGTCTAGACTGGCTCATAGAAAATTTTTTTGATGAGTTTAAGCTTTGAAAAGACCGTTCCGCACTTGCCACCTGTCACTGAATGTAGGAGAGCAGATATGGAGTAATAGAGAGAGATCGAAAATTATTAGGTTTGAAGGATTAGAGGATACTGGTATATCAAGCATGAGGCCAAATTGAAGCCATCATTTGAGTTTTTTTTAAGAATATAAGAATTTTTTGCTTGGTCATTTTTGTCTAATTTTGGTTATTGGATTTAAGACGCGTCAACCGTTAGGTAGTGCACCACTCTAGCCTAGGGGGGGGGGCAGACCCGCGGACCCTGCGATAACCCGTTAGTTGTGTGTGTGTTGTTAGTTGTTGCGCCATTGTCGATTTCGATCAACGACGACGTGAGATACTAGGGCGATTTTACCGGGTTGGTTATATTGTGGCCTATGATATTGTTAGTTAATAAATTGAGTTTGTTGTTTGTTATCATAATATTATTATAAAGTTAATTATACATCCAAACTGTCAGACTAAAATATATGAGAACCATGTCTCACGTTTTTAATTTTATTCGTTTTTTAACACAGATTGATGATCTATTTTAATCGCCCACACCGTTATGTGCGTTTACACGGGATACGTCCATACCATGGTTTTTCTATTGAAATAAGCTGTGGGAATATTTCATACTTTGCTGACTCATTAATGTTCGTAATATCGCGGGTCATCATATACCCACAGAGAACCTCATTCATAGATGAGATTTACTGGTACTTAATGTATAAACGAAAAACTATTATTATTACAGTTTTTAGATCCGGATATTAACAACGTATTTCTTTGGTTTATTTGGATTAAGGATGCGTCAACCGTTAGGTCATAATGCCCCACTCTGGCCTAAGGGGGGGGGGGTGGAGAGGAGAAGCCCATGCTGGTCAGAACCAGCCACGGGTAAGGGGAGGAAGGGGGGTTTCTCACGTCGCGGGTCGTCATCGTCTTTGTCATCGTTCGTTGTGCCCATTGTCATCGTCGCCGGGGGGTCGTCAAGGGAAGGGGGGCAAGGTCCCCGACGACGATTGCCAGAGCTCGCCTCAAGTTTCGGGAAGTAAAATTACTACCCCTCATTCTAGCTGATGTTTTCGAGGTGGACTTTTCCTCTTGAATCGCCTTTTACGATTAGCAGAGCCATGCTCTGGGCCTATTCTACCCGGGTATTTCTTGACCATTTAATCCATAAAGAATACAGCTCTTGCTGTTTTCATCTTCTTTTTTATAACAGGGCTTAAGGTAATTAAGTATCAATTAGCACAATCAAAACGCAAATAACATATTGTAGTTAATATTTCATTGTGCGTTCGTAGATTTTGTATAAACTTGACATTTGAATATGATATAAAAATATTGGTATGCATTTAAAATGTAATTTTTTTTTGGTTTGGTTTATTTAAATTAAGGACGCGGCAACCGTTAGGTCGTAATGCACCACTCTAACTTAGGGGGTGGTGGAGGGAGGAGGTTCCCATGCTTGTCAGAACCAGCCACGAGTAAGGGGAGGAAGGGGGGTTTCTCACAACGCGGTCGTCATTATCTTTGTCATCGTTCGTGTATGGTGTCATTGTCGTCATCGTCGTCGAGGGGTCGTCAAGGGAAGGGGGCAAGGTCCCCGACGACGATTGACGTAGCTCACCTCTATTTTCGGGATTAAAATACTACCCTTCATAGTAGCTGATGTTTGCGAGATGGACTTAGCATAGTTTCTCCTCTTGCTCTGTGCCAACAGACGGGGGCCGTAAACAGATTGAAAACAAGGGGAATGAAAAGCCCAGATATTCGGCTATTAGTATACACTGTTCGTGATTCTTTCATCAACCGTTCATTGTCGTCATCACTTTCAAAAAGTAGTTTCACACCTAGAAACAATGACATTTATTTATGTTTTTTAATATATTTTGTATATTAGTTTTATGAAACACTGCGTTGCGAACTATAGTGTCTTTTATTATTGTATCAATACAGAAACTTAGACAATACAGGTAGTCGAGGCTATTACTATCCAAAGGGGGCAATTCTATATCAACAATAGATTTGAATGATTGAGGAACTTTTATTACAAAGATACAACTTGATGTTTATTAGGTTTAAGGGCGCGTCAACCGTTAGGTCATATTGCGCCTCCTGTGATAATGTAGTTTATTAGTTAGGTTATAACTATATATTTTCCAAAGGAGAGGAACGTAAGGGGTGACGTGGGGAGACGCGAGGCGGACAGGCTCATGCTGGTCAGAACCAGCCACAAGCAAGGGGAGGGCATGGGAGTAGGTGGCCGGGGACGGCCGGGGAGTAAGGGGCCTGGGCGGGATCATGGCCTGGGTCGGGTCGCATAACGACACGACGTGAGAAACACTGATTGGGTCATCTAGCGCCGTCTGTAATAATTTACGATATTTTAAATATTTTTATATATATTATTGTTATTGCTAAGTAAAAAGATAAATATAACGATGCTATTGATGATGTTAGTAAAACTTATAATTTCATTAAAAAATGATGTATACATTTTTATGTGAGTTGCGTTCTAAACCATTGTACAAGTTTTGCTATTCAATTCCCGAGTAAAAAATACATTTTTCCACAACAAAAATTTATTTATATATCCCAATTATTTACATGTCTATATTGTCATGAAAATGTTTGCCCTTAGGTTTGAATGCTACGTGCAGTTCAGACAGCCTGGAGGTAAAAGTGTCTATGGAGAAACCCTTCACAGGAGTCCTGTATTCCCGGGGCTTCCCTCTGGAGTGTCGGGCGCAGGGAGAGGGGAAGAATGAGCTCACACTACAGCTGGCTCCTTCAGGGTGCGGAGTGAGGCTCAATACTAGCGAGGTGAGTTACTAGAGAGTCCTACACAGGAGTCCTGTATTCCCTGGGTTTCCTTCTGGAGTGGGAATTGATCAAATCAAATCAGCAACATCCGACGACGACGTGAGAAACTAGGGCGCTTCAACCGGTTAGGTCATATTGCGCCGCCTGTGTTTATGGGCAATTGACTAGATGAGTTAATGGTTTTGTTTGATTATTATTATTATTATAATTATAGTTACTATTATTATTATTATTATTATTATTATTATTATTATTATTATTATTATTATTATTAATTAACACAATTTATTGGTCGGGACATTTCGCCGCGTCGAATCTGCTTTAATTGCTTAAGTGCTAACAAACCTTTAGGAAACTGCTATAGCAGTTCCTAAAGGTTTGTTCTGTGGTCCCGGTAGCTTAATTGGTAGAAGCTATGGCACGTTAAGCCCGGGGGTTCCCGGGTTCGAACCCCAGTCGGGGCAAACTTTTTCGACAACTGCTATGAATCAATAATTATTATTATTGTTATTATTATTATTATTATTATTATTTTATTGGATGTATTTCATACAAACTCGGTCAAAACCGGATCTCACATGTTGTACGGACTTACGTCAAGTACTTCCATGTGTACCTATTACATACATTATTACTTTTGTCTTAACTCTAACTAAAATAAGTCATTTATAAATTGTAATATTGTTTGTAGATGATGTTTTTTTTTTGCTGTGTACGGTCGTGGCCGATTTCTCGTCGCCATCCTAGCATTTGCTCTTCGGACTATGGGAAACCACGAAAACCATGTCAGGATGGAAGCTGTCTCGAAATCTCGAAGTATCATTCTTAGTTTAGAAATTTACGAACTATTCTACACGTGTTGAGTATTACTGCCTTTTGAGTCTCGATGTATACATTGGGTTGAAGATCTAGTTGTTTAATGCTTTCATGTAGCTTCTTCGGTATGATGCCGTTGGCTGATATAATGAATGGGATTGTATTTACCTTTTTCTGTTTCCACATCTTCTTGATCTCAATTGCAAGTTCACTATACTTGTCAATTTTTTTCTTCCACGTGGTCTCGACGTTATGGCACATTGGGATAGCAACGTCGATAAGGGTAGTTTCTTGTTTCTTCTTGTCAATTATTATTAAATCCGGTCTGTTGTGATGTATCGTTTGGTCTGTTATAAACTGTGCGGTCGTAATATAATTTGTAATCTTTACTATCTAGTACTTTCTCTGGTTTGTATTTGTAGTAAGGTGTGTGTGTGTCAATGAGGTTGTACTTGATTGCTAGTTTTTGATGAATAATGTTAGCTACTTGGTTATGTCTGTAGAGATAATCTGTTTGACATAGTGACTTGCACCCGGATATGATGTGTTCGATTGTTTCACCCTTTGCACTACATTTTCTACATTGATCGTTTACTGTCGCATCTTGTATTATGTATTTTTTATAATTGTTCGTCGCAATCACTCTGTCTTGAATAGCCATCATAAAACCTTCTGTTTCTCCAAATAGTTCCCCGTTGTTTAACCACCTATTTGATGCTTTAATATCTACGTGACCTTTGTGTAGTTCATCATAATGTCTCTTGTGTAGGGTCTTTTCTGAGAGACGTAACTCTTTTGAAGCGTCAGTTATGAGTTTCCCTTGTAGATTGACATTTTCGTTTGCTAGATTGAGTGGAGTTAATGATTTGTCAGCTAGCACCACAGCCCTATGCAGTGTGGATTGGTTGCTCTTTGTAAAAAGTATTTTCTTAAAATGTCTATTTGTTTATAATATAAGTTGTTCAGATCAATTAGGCCCCGTCCTCCTTTTTCTCTTGGAAGTGTCAATCTCTCTATTGCTGATTTAGGATGATGTATTCTGTGTTTGGTAAGTGTAGTACGAGTTAATATTTCCAACGCGTGGATGTCTGTCTGCGTCCATTTAATGATTCCGAATGAATATGTCAGTACTGGTACAATTATTATTATTATCATTATTATTATCATTATTAGTATCATTATTATTATTATATTATTATTATTATTATTATTATTATTATTATTATTATTATCCGTTGCGATTTAAATCAACAAGAAATAATCGATTGAAAATCAGGTTGCAAATGTGTAGGATTTATTTAACGACGATAGTTTTGTTCTTGAAGAATTTATTTTTTATTTTTTATTTGTCATGCGGTGACCAAGCTGTATCGAATCTTGCACGCTCAAGGTTTCCCCCAAATTCCTCTAGGAGATTGAGTAAACCTTGCAATCTTTACACGTATTTCGTACTGGCTTTGTTTACCAAATTTTGTATTCATTTCAAAACATGTTCTTTAATTTCTAAACCCAGAAATTAAAATTTAAAAAAAATACGTTTTAGCCATGCTTTCGTACGACGACGAGAGAAACTTTAGCGATTGAACCGGATATCTCATGATAACAAGCCTCCTGTAATATTATATGTAAATAAATTGTGTTTTTAAAAATGTTTTTTACTAAGTAGGTATATAAAAGAAAATAAGATGGTTACGGTATCAAAAGTAAAAATTGAGTCCAAATGATTAAATAAAATATGTTTTTGACTTGAATTACATAACATTTGTTAAAACTAATTTTTTCGATTGAGAAATTCAGGTTTGATTGTATTTGTTGTTGCTGTGAATTTATTTTTAACGTTTATTTGTTGGATTAATGGTGAATAAACCGTTAGGTCATAGTGCGCCACTTTAGCCTAGCTGCTGATGCTGATGCTGGTAATAACCACTAACGGGTTGGGGGAGGATCACGCGTCGCGGTCGTCTTCGTCTTTGCCATAGTTCTTGTTGTCATGGTCATCGTTGTCGGGGAGATCGTCAAAGGAAGGGGTGTAGGGTTACTCGACGACGAACGCCAGAGCTCGTCTCTATTTTCTGGAAGTTTTACTCCCCTACTTATTACCCCTATACCTGATGTTAGCGGGTTAGACTTCTCGTCTCAGAAGATACCCTAGGCCAATTCTAATTGATTAAATTGTTTTCACTATTATTTATAGCATTCCATCATCATTTTTTATTTAATCTTTACAACAATGTTCAAATTAGTTAGTTTATTAGGATTAAGGGCGCATCAACCGTAAAGTCGTATTGCACTACTCTAGCCTAGAGGATATGGGGAGGAAGAGCCCATTCTGGTCAGAACCAGCAACGGGTAAGGGGAGGAAAGAGTTTATTTTGCGTCACGGTTGTCATCGTTCTTGACATTGTTCTTGTTGTCAAGGTCGTCATAGTCGGGATCGTCAAGGGAAAATGAAGGGTTCCCTGTTGACGACTACCAGAGCTCGCCTCTAGTTTCGGGGAATGAAAACTTCCCTTCTTACTAGCTGATGTTTGCGAAATGGTCTTTTTCTCTTGAATCGCCTTTTACGATTAGAAGAGCCATGCTCTGGTCCAATTCAAATTGATTAAATTGTTCCCACTATTCTTTAGCATTCCATCTTCATTTACTTATTTAATCTTTATTCTTTACAACAATGTTTAAAATTATTAATTGTATAATTTGGTTGTAACATTGTTATTTGAATTGTATTATTAACAAATATGCACTATACTATGTAACGTTTATTACGTTGGTCTGGCGATGATCTGTGATCATTCAATATCGATAAATAAAGATTACGTATTCTTGTGCTAATTGACGATTTCTAATTATTTTGCATCATGTGTTTTCAGACTGCTACTGGGGTGTGGTATTCCGCCGTGGTGGAGGTCCAGCTAGACAAGCAGCTACAACAAGTGTCTGACCAGCTGAGAAGGGTGTCGTGCTATCTGCCAGTACCCACTAAGAAGGAGAAGAAGACAGTGGTCATAACCAAGCCACAGGGGAGGTAAGGACAATCTATAGCTACTTTCATTAGTCGGTTTGTTCAGCTACAACAAGTGTCTGACCAGCTGAGAAGGGTGTCGTGCTATCTGCCAGTACCCACTAAGAAGGAGAAGAAGACAGTGGTCATAACCAAGCCACAGGGGAGGTAAGGACAATCTATAGCTACTTTCATTAGTCGGTTTGTTTTTATTGGATTAAGGGCGCGTCAACTTTAAGGTCACAATGCACCACTTTAGCCTAAGGGGGTGGGGAGGAGGGGCCCATGCTGGTCAGAACCAGCCACGGGTAAGGGGAGGAAGGGGGTTTCTCACGTCGCGGTCGTCATCGTCTTTGTCATCGTTCGTTGTGTCATTGTCATCGTCGCCGTGGGGTCGTCAAGGGAAGGGGGCGAGGTCCCCGACGACGATTGCCAGAGCTCGCCTCCAGTTTCGGGGAGTAATATTCTCCCCGCTTACAAGCTGATGTTTGCAAGGTGGTCTTTTTCTCTTAAATCGCCTTTTACGATTAGCAGAGCCATGCTCTGGGCCAATTCTACCCCGGGCCCAGGCTGGTCAGAACACTCCTAGGTCAGAGTTTTTTTTTTTTTTTTTGAGTTTGAGTAATTGGATTAAGGACGCGTCAACCGTTAGGTCATAATGCACCACTCTAGCCTAAGGGTGGGGTGGGGGGAGGAGGAGCCCATGCTGGTCAGAACCAGCCACGGGTAATGGGAGGAAGGGGGGTTTCTCACGTCGCAGTCGTCATCGTCTTTGTTATAGTTCGTTGTGTCATTGTCATCGTCGCCGGGGGGTCGTCAAGGGAAAGGGGCAAGGTCTCCGACGACGATTGCCAGAGCTCGCCTCTAGATTCGGGGAGTAATATACTCAGCTCTTACTAGCTGATGTTTGCGAGGTGGAATTTTTCTTTTTTTTTGGATTAAGGACGCGTCAACCGTTAGGTCATAATGCACCACTCTAGCCTAAGGGGGGGGGGGGTGGGGGGAGGGGCCCATGCTGGTCAGAACCAGCCACGGGTAAGGGGAGGAAGGGGGGTTTCTCACGTCGCGGTCGTCATCGTCTTTGTCATCGTTCGTTGTGTCATTGTCATCGTCGCCGGGGGGTCGTCATGGGAAGGGGGCAAGGTCCCCGACGACGATTGCCAGAGCTCGCCTCCAGTTTCGGGGAGTAATATTCTCCCCGCTTACAAGCTGATGTTTGCGAGGTGGTTTTTTTCTCTTAAATCGCCTTTTACGATTAAGCAGAGTCATACTCTGGACCAATTCTACCCCGGGCCCAGGCTGGTCAGAACACTCCTAGGTCAGAACCAGCCACGGGTAGGACCAGGGCGCTTTAAAACCGTATTAGGTCATTATTGCGCCGCCTGTGATATTGAAAGTTGATGAGATGAGTTTATATTGTGTTTGATGATTATATTGTTATCTTAGTTTATAAAATAAAATAATTGTATAATATAATAATAAACTTTTATTTGTCTTTGCATCCAACGCTCTTGCCTTGCGACACAGAATAACACTTAATTGATAAAAACACATAGATATTATAATAAGATTTAAATCAAATTGTTTAATTAATAAAAATCGTTGATTTAAATTAAAATGCACTTTTTCTTCATTTTGAGCAACAAATACAAGAGTTTCAAGTTTTAAACTAATTTATGCACAGTTTTCCTTTTAAAAAAATGTAATTAGATTATCTGTAACGCTTATGAAAGTATTTGATAGACAAGTTTTGAAACACTAATATTGTTGATTTAAATCAATAAGAATTTGATTAATATCAACAACAAAAAACTGATGAAAATCGAAAAGTTGATTTAAATCAAATAAATCCGATTTAAATTAAATAAATCATTTTTTTATTTTATTAAATACATATTTTAAAAATACATCCTGCATTTAACAAGCATCTAAAATATAACCTTCTAACTATATGTGGTTTCTAAAAATACGAATGGACCATCGCAGAGCACATATTACTTTTAATACAAAACTTGTTCCTGAAAGTCCAAATTAATACTGGCATTGGTCCACTTGCTCTTACATTAGCATTTCTGTGTTGTATTCTTTCAAATAGTTTACCGTCGGTTCATATATGCCTCTTTTTTAGAGATAAACTTCCTCTGCTTGTCTCTTGTGGTCTCGTGCGGTTGGGTCTAAGATGAAGCATTCTTTTTTAAATTATTTATTTGAATGTAAATACGTTACGAATGTCGTCCAAACATTACTTACACTAATTACTTTCTATACGCCCTCGATTTGTTTGTCAGCTAGCTAGAGTCAGTGAGCCATTGCGATGAAAGTTAGTAATATAAGAAGATGATGCAAGAGAAAAATTCTATGTTTAATATCTGCAGTTTTAGTTTTTATCTGAATGTGTGTAAACATTGTTTCATAATCAAAATTATATTAATCTTCAGTTATTTCAATGTTTGGTACATAGTATTATCATCGAAGTTTTTTACGGTGCTTTACTAATCAGAGAAAAAAGAATTATGTGAGTCTAATCTAATCTAATCATGTACTATTTAGATGATATTCTATAGGTTTATTTGGCTTAAGCGCGTTAACCGTTAGGTCATATTGCGCTACTCTATAGCCTAGAGGAGGAATATACCATGCTGATCAAAACCAGCCACGGAAAGAGGGAGGAAAAGGGGCGGGGAGTTTCTCACGTTGACAGCCAGAGCTCGCCTTTAGTTTGTTTGAAAGATGGACTTTTTAATCTTAGCAGAGCCATGCTTTGAGCGAATTCTACCCCGGGCCCAGACGGGGACTCTACACACAGATTTATGATTTATTGTTTCAGATGATATGCCTATATTAATCCAATTTGGAGTTATATATCCTAACCTGTACTGCACATTTTGTTTCAGGGGAGGGAGGAAACTTCCGGTACCCGAACCCTCTGAGGAGTTTGACCTTGAGTACGTGAGGTCCTGGCTTGAGATCCAGGGACTCGACTTCCCAGAGGTCAACAGTCAGGTGTCGGTCGGAGAGGCGACTACTCTGGTGGTGAAGACGCGCCTACCAGGTGAGACTTTACATGATTTTGTCTATACAGGCTGCCTGCTGGTAAAAAGTTGTAGGTTTATTTGTTTTAAAGGCGCGTCAACCGTTAGGTCATAATGGAGGAAAGGCCCAAGGGGAGGGCGGGGGGGGTGGGGGTCTCACTCTCACGTCGTGGTCCAATTTGTTCCGTATCGATAAACCCTTCAGGAACTAGGGCGCATAAACCGGACATAGGCCATATTGCGCCGCCTGTGATTTTGTTTAAGATTTCTAATTAAATTTATTGTTGTTTGTGTTTTGTATTGTTTTCTAAGTTTATAAAATAAATGCAAATGATAAAGATGATTGTGATAATGATATCAAAATTAATTAACTTTTTGCAAAATAAATATTTATGATGTGAATTAAATAATTGTTTTAAACAAATAACATCAAAAGACTAATTTAGAAACTTTATTGGGATTTAAGGAAGAGTCAACCGTTAGGTCATAATGCACCACTCTAGCCTAGCGGCTGTGGGGAGGAAAGGCCCAAAGTGGGGGTGGGGGTGGGGGGGGGTCTCACATCGTGGTACAATTATTTGGTCCGTCTCGGTAAACCCATCAGGAAGTAGGGCGCATAAACCGGATATAGGCCATATTGCGCCGCCTCTGATTTTGTTTAAGATTAATAAAATTTGTTGTTGGTTGTGTTTTGTGTCGTTTTCTAATTTAATAAAAGAAATGGAAATGATAAAGATGATTGTGATAACGATATTAAAATTAATTAACTTATTGCAAAATAAATATTTATGATGTGAATTAAATAAATTTTGCTAACAAATAACATCAATAGACTAATTTATAAACTTTATTTGGATTTAAGGGGGCGTCAACCGAAAGGTCATAATGCACCACTCTAGCCTAGGGACACGGCATGCAGTAGGACGACGACGACGTGAGAAACTAGGGCGCTTCAACCGATTAGGTCATATTGCGCCGCCTGTGTTTATGACAATTGACTAGATGAGTTAATGGTGTGTTTGATTATAATTATTATTATTATTATTATTATTATTATTATTATTATTATTATTATTATTATTATGATTATAATTATGATGATGTTTATTATTATTATTATTATTTAAGAGCGTTCACCACCCCTTTTTTAGGCAATTTTCTGTTTGCTCGGCTGAATGACACCACAGTTGTTAGAAATTTTGAACATATCTCACGAAAGTGGAAATAAAGGTTTCTATAGTAACACATTCCTAAAATTTGTTTTGAAATAATTTATAAAAAATAAATTAGATTTCACGAATTTCAATTTTGTTAAAAAGTCCAAAATTGACTATATTCGTGATTTTTTTCTGGCTGATCAAGACAAAATTTTGAAAATCTATGACTGTAAGAACGTCCATGTATGCTTTATTGACAAGTTTGCAAAATTGTATATACGTAGGATGCTTCTTGGCCGAGCGAACCGCTATTTACTAACTGCCAAAAGGGTGGTGAACCCTCTTAATAGTTTTCTAAGTGTATAAGTAACAAAAGAAATAATGATGACGAAAGTAATAGCAAAACAAAAGTTATGTATGGGAATAAAATTAAAGTAATTAAAGAAATGTGTATGAAGTTAATTAAAGTTTGTTAAATAGATTACTTTGGATGAGAAATTTGGAAAGTTTGTCGCCGTTATCATATGATAGAAGTTCTTCATATGATTGGGAGAGATCAAATTGCATGCGCAAGGCATCATATTTGGTACATTCTGCTAGCATATGATGTACGGTTAAAGGTACATCACATGTGTCACATAAATGGGTATAACCTTTTCTCTGGTTAAGAGATATCCGTGTGTTAGGCGTGTGTGCCCGGCATGCAGTAGGGAGGAAACTGAATGTCCCAATCAAGGGTAGGGTGAGGAAAGGGTGGGTGGGGGTTCTCATGTCGCGTTTATCATAGTGACTGTCGTCCTTGATGAAAAGTTCGTGGGTCGTCGTCGTCGGGGAGGTGGTCAAGGGAAGAGAGAGGTCCCCGAAGACGACTGCCAGAGCTCGCCTCTAGTTATGGGGCAATTAATGTCGTATGATAATTAAAACACTTTATTTGTTCTCTCCAGGTGGCGTCGGCTCCCGTGTGGTGGACTGCGCAGCGCACGACGGAGCCGGTGACCTATCTCAGCACCTCTTGGACGACATTGGATGTCCTCTGGACGACCTCATTCTACCTGCCTTGGAGTACACACGCCCGCACAGGTGAGGAGTTAGCTTGTTAAGTTTAATTTATTTAAATTAAGGGCGCGTCAACCATTGAATCATAATGCGCCACTCTATCCTGGGGTATGGGGGGGGGATAGGCCTATGCTGGTCAGTATCAGCCAAGAGTATAGGAGAAGAAATGGGGTGTTCTCAATTCGCGGTTATACACGTCATTGCCATCGTTCGTGTTGTCATGGTCATTTTTTGTTATTTGGATTAAGGGCGCGTCAACCCTTAGGTCATAATGCACCACTCTAGCCTAGGGAGATATAGGGAGAAGGGGCTCATTGGTTTATTTGGTTTATTTGGATTAAGGACGCGTCAACCGTTAGGTCATAATGCACCACTCTAACCTAGGGGGAGGGGGAGGAGGGGCCCATGCTGGTCAGAACCAGCCACGGGTAAGGGGAGGAAAGGGGGTTCTCACGTCGCGGTCGTCATCGTCTTTGTCATCGTTCGTTGTGTCATTGTCATCGTCGTCGAGGGGTCGTCAAGGGAAAGGGGCAAGGTCCCCGACGACGATTGCCAGAGCTCGCCTCTATTTTCAGGGAGTTAAATACTACCCTTCATACTAGCTGATGTTTGCGAGGTGGACTTTTTCTCTTGAATCGCCTTTTACGATTAGCAGAGCCATGCTCTGGGCCAATTCTACCCCGGGCCCAGACGGGGGAGAAGGGGCTCATGCTGATGCTTGTCAGAACCAGCCCCGAATAGGAGGAGGAAAGAGGGGGTTATAACGTCGCGGTTGTCATCGTCCCAGTGCTCGCCTCTAATTTCGGGTAGTTATATTCTTCCCTCTAGCTAAAATTTGCAAGGTGGGCTTTTTCTCTTGAATCGCCTTTTACGATTAGCAGAGCCATGCTGTTGGCCTATTCTACCCCAGGCCCAGACCCAAAATCATAGTCTTCATAGGGAGGTCGTCAAGGGGATAGGGAGGTCCCCGAATTCGACTATACTTCGTACATGATCAAGAAACACCCCATCTTCCGATATCTTAGGGAGTTGTAAACGGCACCCATTCAATGAAGTCAAGTCAAGACGACGACGTGAGAAACTAGGGCGCTTCTCCGGTTAGGTCATATGGCGCCGCCTATGATATAGAAAGTTGATGAGATGAGTTAATAATATATTAATTGATGATTATGTTGTTTTCTAAGTGTTTATATACGTTGAATTTTTTTATTATTCATTATTCTACCGTATTCTACTTCATCTAAGCTTTAAATAGATTGGTCACATGATTATGTCTAACAATTTTTTAAACAGGTCATTACACAGGTCATCATGTCCAAATTAGGGGTCACTCTTCATATTTTTTAACACCATTCTGTTTAAATTTTTGTTTTAATTGGATTAAGGGCGCGTCAACCGTTAGGTCATAATGCATCACTTTAGCCTAGGGGATATGGGGAGGAGGTGCCCATGCTGGTCAGAACCAGCCACGGGTAGGGGAGGAAAGGGGATTTCTCACGTCGCGGTCGTCATCGTCTTTGTCATCGATCGTTCGTGGTGTCATCCTCGTCATCGTCGTCGGGGAGGTCGTCAAGGGAAGGGGGCGGTGTCTTCGACGACGATTGCCAGAGCTCGCCTTTAGTTTCGGGGAGTAAAATACTACCCTTCTTACTTTAGCTGATGTTTGCGAGGTGGACTTTTTCTCTTGAATCTCTTTTGCGATTTGCAGCGCCAGGCTGGGCCAATTCTACCCCGGGCCCAGACATCCATTCTGTTTGAAGATTTTGTGAAAAACCTACTTGAGATCGTAGAAATCCAACATGAAACCAAAGGTGGCATCAATAAATTTTTTTTTCGAAATGGTCAACCCCAAACCCAAACATTATCACCCCAATCCTCCCCTGTCAGTTAAGCCTAATTTTACCTACACTGGGTGAGAATTTCAAGTTTCTATCACCAAAGCACCTAATTGTTTTGCTAATCTATACCTAGCAAACCTGGCAGGGGTAGGCAACCTGCAATAATGGGTCCCTGCACGGCATATTACGGAGGCTCAACGTCAATATTGCCCTAAGTATGGTATTGCCCCTAAAAAACACGTGTTCCAAAATGCATGCCTACTCATATCCTAGTTAATCACAATCGTATAATATAACACACAAGTAGGCCAGCTAATAGTGTTTTGATCCTTGATTTTATTGCAAACCTAGAAACTAGGGCGCTTCAACCGGTTAGGTCATATTGCGCCGCCTGTGATATTGAAAGTTGATGAGATGAGTTTATGGTGTGTTTAATTAAGTTATATTATTTTCTAAGTGTATAAATAGCAAATTAACAATTTGATAAATTGACATATTTAACAAATTTCAGCAAATTCACCAAAGTAACAAATTAACAAAATACCAAATTTGCAAAAAATTAACAAAATGATAAATTTACAAATCTCTCAAATTCAAAATACTCTATTTACAAATCAACAAAATGATAAATTTAAAAATTTAACAACGACGACGTGAGAAACTAGGGCGCTTCAACCGGTTAGGTCATATTGCGCCGCCTGTGAATGAAAGTAAATTAGAAGAGTTAATGCAGGTATGTTTGATGATTAGATTGTTTTCTAAGTGTATAAATAACAAAATAAATTGAAGATGAAGAAAGTAATAGCAAAATAAAAGTTATGTATGTAAATGAAAATAAAGAAAAGAAAGAAATGTGTATGAAGTAAGTCCCGTCGCGTTGATGGATGAGCTTTTTTGTAAGTTTTTAGTTTGCGTGGGATCTATGTACTTATCAAGTGCCTTTTGAACGCATTGTTGGTGATTGTTGTCAAGTTTCTATTGTTACTTGTAAATTGTTATTATAAACCTAAAAAAAACTCGTATTAAAACCTTCATTCTATGGATTCTGGCTAACTTTTTCAACTTTTTCTTTCAAAAAGCAATACATCACCGTTACCTTAATGTCCATGTGAAATATGAACGTTGTAGCCCCACATTTGGTCAGAATCGGCCCAAATGTCACGAAAATATCGCACTAAAAATCGAAAAAAATCGTAAAAGTACGATATTCATGAGAAATATTTCTTCGATTGCTTGAAATTAAAAAGCATGTCACTATTATCCTTTGTACAATCTTTCATCTCCGGTACCCTTGACTTTGGCTCTTCAATACTTTCAATGATATCACTAATGCTATTAACAAAATGTTTGCTAAATGATCATTGGCCGTTGTATTTTCAAATGATATAGCATCAGTGACATTTGGAACACTCTTTTGTTGATTTATAACTCTTTTTAAGGTTTTCCACATTTCTCTAGAATCATATTTATTGGAATCAATTTTTTCTTCAAAATATTTATGTTTCTCTCTCCTAAGATGAGCAACAAACTTATTGCGATTTATTCTATAACTAACGAACGAACGACGTGAGAAACTAGGGCGCTTCAACCGGTTAGGTCATATTGCGCCGCCTGTGTTTATGACAATTGACTAGATGAGTTAATGGTGTGTTTGATTATTATTTTTATTATTATTATAATTACAATTACAATTATTATTATTATTACTATTATTATAACTTTTATTATTATTATTATTATTATGATTATGATTATTATTATGATGATGTTTATTATTATTATTATTATTATTTAAGAGTTTTCTAAGTGTATAAGTAACAAAAGAAATAATGATGACGAAAGTAATAGCAAAACAAAAGTTATGTATGGGAATAAAATTAAAGTAATTAAAGAAATGTGTATGAAGTTAATTAAAGTTTGTTAAATAGATTACTTTGGATGAGAAATTTGGAAAGTTTGTCGCCGTTATCATATGATAGAAGTTCTTCATATGATTGGGAGAGATCAAATTGCATGCGCAAGGCATCATATTTGGTACATTCTGCTAGCATATGATGTACGGTTAAAGGTACATCACATGTGTCACATATGGGAATAACCTTTTCTCTGTGTGTTAGGCGTGTGTGCCCTATACGAAGTCTAGACAATACCACCTCTTCTCTACGTGAGAGTCGAGACGTAGGTGGACGAATTTTGTTAGTCAATGTGGGCATCACACTACGCAATTTGTTATTTTGCAACACATATTCATCAAATTTACCGATTAACAAAATATCAAAATATTTAAACTAACAAAATGATAAAAATACTAATTGAACAAATTTAACAAACTCAGCAAATTTACATAAATATTAAATTATTACAAAATGTACAAAATTACAAAACTTTCCAAATCTACAATCACAAAACAGGAATTTTACTTTCACAAAAGTAAGGCAGCAATCTCTAAATTCGTGTACATGTTTTGCATTCTTTATCTCTTGATCTAATTGATTGTACAATCGAATTCCACCATAAAATATTGAATGCATTGATCGAGTATTGTTCCTTCTAGTTCCTGTAGGTGCATATAATTTCTTAGGTTAGTTTTGAATGTGTTTCCATTGTTATAATCTATTAGGTAACTCAAATAATTTGGCAAACTTCCGTGCTTTAACTTATAAATAAAAACTAAAACATTTAATGCAATTCTTTGTTTTACAGATAACATATTGACTCTCTCTAAAACTGTTTTATTTGGAGTAAACCGATCACACTTTAGAACAATTTTCAACCCTTTACTTTGCACTTTTTGTAATTTATCTAAACTCATATTATCAACTCCCCACAGCAGAGTACTGCAGTAATCTAAATGTGGCAATATAAGACAATTATAAACTATTAGTCTTGTATGATAAGACAAGAATTTGCTTGCCCTTGCCAGAAAGCCAATCTTTTTACTCATTTTATGGAAAACAAAGTCTACATTATTTTTCAAGCAAAGATGTTCATGTATTATTATTCCTACATATTTAAATTCATTCACAAATTCAATGCTCTTGTCATCAACCATAATTGCAAGAATAGGATTTTCTCTTAGGATTCTTTGCTTAATGACCTTGGATGATGTAATTAACATACATTTGCTTTTATTAACATTAATTTTTAGCTTATTAAACCTCAGCCAGTCAATCAGTCTTCTTAGGAATGAATTTAATAATATGCAAGCATCTTTTACACATTTACCAGAGTACGGCACTAAAGTATCATCTGCAAATAGATTGATAAATATTCTAAGTTCATCATGACTAACATTGAATATATCATTTATGTACAGTATAAAGAGAAGTGGTCCCAGAACAGAAACTTGTGGCACACCATAATTATTTTCAAGTTCATCAGATTTTTCATTAGAGTGACGTGTGACCTGCCTTCTTCCTGTTAAGTAGCTCCTAAACCATTTTAGCGCATGACCTTGTATTCCATATTTCTGCAGCTTGGTTAATAAGAGCTCTCTATTAACTGTTTCAAATGCTCTTTTAAAGTCAAGAATAACAGCTACAACAATATTGCCATTATCTAAATCATTAAGCCACTTTTCCATTACTAATTGAATTGCAACGACGACGTGAGAAACTAGGGCGCTTCAACCGGTTAGGTCATATTGCGCCGCCTGTGTTTATGACAATTGACTAGATGAGTTAATGGTGTGTTTGATTATTATTTGTATTATTATTATTATTACAATTACAATTATTATTATTACTATTATTATTACTATTATTATTATTATTATTATTATTATTATTATTATTATTATTATTTTATTGGATGTATTTCATACAAACTCGGTTAAAACCGGAGCTAACATGTTGTACGGACTTACGTCAAGTACTTCCATGTGTACCTATTACATATTATTATTATTATTATTATTATTATTATTATTATTATTATTATTATTATTATTATTATTATTATTATTATTATTATTATTATTATTATTATTATTTAATAGTTTTCTAAGTGTACAAAAGAAATAATGATGACGAAAGTAATAGCAAAACAAAAGTTATGTATGGGAATAAAATTAAAGTAATTAAAGAAATGTGTATGAAGTTAATTAAAGTTTGTTAAATAGATTACTTTGGATGAGAAATTTGGAAAGTTTGTCGCCGTTATCATATGATAGAAGTTCTTCATATGATTGGGATTTGGGAGAGATCAAATTGCATGCGCAAGGCATCATATTTGGTACATTCTGCTAGCATATGATGTACGGTTAAAGGTACATCACATGTGTCACATATGGGAATAACCTTTTCTCTGGTTAAGAGATATCCGTGTGTTAGACGTGTGTGCCCTATACGAAGTCTAGACAATACCACCTCTTCTCTACGTGAGAGTCGAGACGTAGGTGGACGAATTTTGTTAGTCAATGTGGGCATCACACTACGCAATTTGTTATTTTGCAACAATCCCAAGATGCTTGTCGCAAATCCAACAATCTTTGCTTGAATCCACTCTTGACATCTGAAACGGGAACTAGATTGAAATCAACGTCGCGACGCTGGGAAGCTTCCTTAGCAGCCCTATCAGCGTGTTCATTTCCCTCTATGCCCACGTGTCCAGGTATCCAGCAAAACTCGATTATATAACCCTTAGAGGTTAGTTTTTCTAAATAGAATTGGATGTCTTGTACCAAATGATGACTTGAATACATGAGTTCTATAGCTTGAAGTGAACTTAAACTATCTGAACACAAAAGGTATTCTCCACAACGACAACGTAGAATGTATTTAAGAGCTTCACGGATGGCGAATAACTCTGCAGTGAAAACTGAACACACGTCGCTTAGCCTGAAACGTTCAGTTAAGGTGGAGCAATAAAAAGCACTTCCAACCTCATGATTGTTTGTAAACTGTGCTTTAACATACGAATCATCTCTAAGTTTTTGTTATTTTATAACAATCTCATTAAACCATGGTTTTGGTTTAATTCTTGCATTAACTTTAACTACTCTCTCCGGAGCAACAAGATTTATGCTTTTAACAATATTATTAACATAACTTTCAGCTATAAAGTTCACATCAGCGCCTCCTGTATCATACTCCCAATCTGCTTCTTCTAGCACTTGATTAATGAACTCAAAGTCTAAATCATTTAGAGTTCTTCGAACTTTTCGTGAGACTTCAATTTCAGTAGGCCTATGTGTACTTTTTTCCATTCCTAGGGTGATTTCAATTAATTTATGGTCAGAAATGTTAGGACTAGATCTTACTTTGGCATGAATGTTTTTGTTATTTGTAACTGCAAGATCCAGTTATGTTTTACTTTCACACGTTATTCTTGTTGGCTGAGTAATTAGTTGGTGTAGTCCTAATTGCTTAATAATATGTTGAAGTTTGACACTGTATGTTGTTATTATTGGCTTAGATAAGGATATGTTCAAATCTCCTATCACTACAAATTTAGTTGCATTAGTCAACATCTGATCTAACCAATCTTCAAGATATTCCAGAAATTCTTTGTGTGATGAATTTGGCGAATGGTACAATACCGCTAACACAAGATTATCTACCCGAATAGCTATTATCCAGTTATTCTTCGGCATTACATGTTTGTATTCTATCTTATAATTTATATCGTCTCTTATGTACAATAATACCCCTCCTGTGTGCCTACTTTGCGATTCACAGTGCTCAATCCTGTATCCTTCTATAGCGATCTCTCCTTCACCAATATCTCTTGTTATATGTGTCTCTGATAGACATAGCATAGCTGGTTTCTCTTTAAATACAAGGTGATGAAGGTGATGGTGGTTAGTCCTTGAGCATTATAATATAATATTTTAGTACATTTTTTTAATTGCTACGTATCACTATAGTAAAATCCTATTTTCTTGATTACTTATAATCCTTTTTCTACACTCGCATTGCTCACTTCCTACTTCATGGTATGGCTGTAAATGCAAGCCATATCTTTCATTAGCTAACCAACAATTAATGCAACAAGCTTCACTTTCATTACAGTCATGAGCTGTGTGTCCCTCCATTCCACAGTAGGAACATGTTGTATTAAAGTTACATACATTTTGATAGTGACCATACCGAGAACAGTTATAGCACCGTACCACATGGGTATAGTCCCTCACAGTTAGAGAATCCCATCCCAGCCATATTTTACCTTGAGCTAACCACCGAGTCCTAATTCTAGGGTCTACTTCTAGCACTAGCTTGACAATAGTGTTATTGCGTTTGTTAACTTTTTTATAGTTAACCTTTAATAACATATTATTATCCATACCAATTCCATTTTGTTGCTTGATGTTCTTGATCAAAACTTCATTCTCTTCATTTTCCATGTTAAATTAAAAATTAAATTCCAAGTAAAATTTTGTTAAATACATTACTACGGATGGGAAAAATTAGAAAGTTTGTCGCCTTTATGAAAAACTTCTATCATATGATTGGGAGAGATCAAATTGATCTACTATAAAACTAAAACTACTGATAATTATTCTCTTGATATGATTGTATTGATGAGTGTGTTTGTTGGTTGTTTTTTTGATTAATTTGTAACTTTGTGATAACTTGAATCAGGCTATAGGTACAGGCCACAAGTACAAAAAACGTCGAACCGATGCTCGGGGCCTACCGTCTAAGACAAACTCTTACGTGAGTACGTGAAAATCCGTGCGGTCATGTATACAGCAATTTAATAACAACGACGTGAGAAACTAGGGCGCTTCAACCGGTTAGGTCATATTGCGCCGCCTGTGTTTATGACAATTGACTAGATGAGTTAATGGTGTGTTTGATTATTATTATTATTATTATTATTATTATTATTATTATTATTATTATTATTATTATTATTATTATGATTATTATTATGATGATGTTTATTTTATTATTATTATTTAAGAGTTTTCTAAGTGTATAAGTAACAAAAGAAATAATGATGACGAAAGTAATAGCAAAACAAAAGTTATGTATGGGAATAAAATTAAAGTAATTAAAGAAATGTGTATGAAGTTAGTTAAAGTTTGTTAAATAGATTACTTTGGATGAGAAATTTGGAAAGTTTGTCGCCGTTATCATATGATAGAAGTTCTTCATATGATTGGGAGAGATCAAATTGCATGCGCAAGGCATCATATTTGGTACATTCTGCTAGCATATGATGTACGGATAAAGGTACATCACATGTGTCACATAAGGGAATAACCTTTACTCTGGTTAAGAGATATCCGTGTGTTAGGCGTGTGTGGCCTATAACAGCTTGTCTTAGAACCCGATGTCTCAGTTGGTAGAGCAAAGCCAGAGGTTCTAGGTTCGATCCCCAGTCGGGACAAACTTTTACGACAATTGCTTTCATTCGCTAATAATGTCTTCAAAGCGGGCTTGTGCTGGAGGAAATCCCATGCTGATCAGAACCAGCCACAGTAGTAGGCTATCATTGATTGATAGATTGTGTGAGGTATATTTATTTCAAGGCGGGATTAAGGCTAGTGAAACCGTCTTCCATCAATATTTTATCAAGTGAGGTGAGAAAATAGGCTAGGGCGCATCAACCGGCTAGGTCATACTGCGTTAAATGTGATATTGTAAGTAATTAAATAAATTGAGATGGTTGTTAGATAATATTTTCATTCTTTACTAAATTTATAAAAAATAAGTCAAATAATGTTTTTGGTGACCCAGTGGGTAGCGAGTAGTTATTTTAAAAGGATATTTTTTGTGTACTTGATACCCCCATCGAAGACGACGTGAGAAACTAGGGCGCTTCAACCGGTTAGGTCATATTGCGTTTAATGTGATATTGTAAGTAAATAAATTGAGATGGTTGTTAGATATTTTCAATCTTTTCTAAATTTATAATAAATTAGTCAAATAATGTTTTTGGTGACCCAGTGGGTAAGACTATAGCGAGTCTAGTTATTTTAAAAGGATCTTTTTTGTGTACTTGACACCCGCATCGAGATTTCTAGGCGCCAGAAACGTTTTTATAATTAACCTTTTAGACAATCTGTTGATTGAGTGGCTTCGCTCCCTGTTATTCGTGCTTTAATAAAATGTGTTTCATGATTGATGTTGCAAATTTGTGTTGTGTCTAGATTCATTTGATTGTCCCAGTGAGTGACGTAAGAGGCGCTTGCGTTGCGTGGATGGAGTCATTGTTGGAATATACTCAATGTGAAAATGTTCAATGACGACGTAGTGAGAAACTAGGGCTCTTCGAACGGTTAGGTCATATTGCGCCGCATGTGATATTGAACGTTAATGAAATGAGTTAATGGCGTGGTTGATGAAAATATTTTCTAAGTGTATGTAAAGAAACTGATGATGATGATGATGATAGTAATAGCAAAACAAAAATTATTTATTTAAATGGAAATAAATAAATAAAAGAAATGTGTATGATGTGAATTAAATTTTGTTAAATAAATTACTTTGAATGAGAAATTTTGAGACAGTTTGTCGCCGTAATCATATCAAAGTTCTTCATTGTTTTTTTTTATTTTTATTAAGGACGCGTCAAACGTTAGGTCATATCGCTCCACTGTAGCCTAGGGGATATGGGGAGGAGGGGCTCATGCTCGTCAGAACCAGCCACGGGTAAGTTGAGGACGGGGGTTTCTCACGTCGCGGTCGTCATCGTCTTTGTCATCGTTCGTTGTGTCATTGTCATCGTCGTCAGGGAGGTCGTCAAAGGATTTTGGGTATATTTGGATTAAGGACGCGTCATCCGTTTGGTCATAATGCACCACTCTAACCTAAGGGGGTGGGGGATGAGGGATGGGGAGAGTAAATGTATCTATCATTGTTTTACTAAACATATGCAATTGCTTATTCTAGTATACGGGACGGTGGACTGCACGTGGCTACCGCAGAGTTCTCAGCCTTCAAGTTCCCCGATAGAGACACACTACATCTGAGCTGCTCCGTGCTGCTGTGTCGAGGTCCCTGTGAAGAGGTGGACTGTGAGACGGTGGCGGAGGTCAACAAGACGAGGAAACACAGACACATACAGGTGGTTAAATTTGTTTATTATTTTACTTTATATTTAATGCAACGCTTTTGTGTTGTATGAAATACGACGTGAGAAACAATTGGTTGCCTGATTTGTTTATTTGTTTGGATTAAGGACGCGTCAACCGTTAGGTCATAATGCACCACTCTAACCTGGGGGGGGGGGGGGAGGGGACCAATGCTGGTCAGAACCAGCCACGGTTAAGGGGTGGAAAGGGGGTTCTCACGTCGCGGTCGTCATTGTCTTCGTCATTGTTCGTGGTGTCATTGTTACGTTATATTGCGACCCTACGCGATAATTTAAGATAATACATTGAATTTATTGTTAGTGTGTTTTTTATATTGTTTCCTAAGATTATAGTGTTTTAGTTTAGTTTATTTGGATAAAGAGCCCGTCAACCGTTGGGTCATAATGCGTTACTGTAGCCTAAGCTAGGGACGAACATCTCAAGCTGGTCAGAACCTGCTACGGGTAGTGGGAAGAATCGGGGAGTTTGTAAAGGGACCGAGAAAGGTCCCCGCCAGACGAAGACCGCCCGAACTCGCCTCTAGTTTCTGGGAATAATTTCCTGCCATAATTTACGAGCTGATGTTTACGAGATAGACTTTGCCTCTTTTCTCGCTTTCTACGACCAGCAGAGGAATCCAGAAACTTGGTAAGAGCTCAGCTTGATAGTTCCGTCTTCTTCACTCATTGTTAACACAAATCTTCTTATGTTTGCGAGGTGGACTTTTCTCTTGAATCGCCTTGTACGATAAGCAGAGCCATGCTCTAGGCCAATTTTACCCCGTGTTATATAAATAAAATTCGTTTTTAGACAGAGTCTACTCACTCAGTCACAGATCTGATTTTCAGTGGAAGACGTTAAATTTAACGCCGACCAAGCCAACCTTGTAGGCGCCGACACCATCGATAAGCTAACAATGACCAACTAGAGACCAGCATATTTAAGTTAGAAACACCGATCAATCAAGCTGGACACGAGTCCACCCGCGGACAGCGCCAGATCAACAAGGCTAATTCAGAACAACCTTAGAATTTATGATGTGACTCGTGTCTATAGGATGGCTCCAAAGTCACCGTGTGCAAATTCCTCATCCTAGAAATAATCTGAAGTTAAAAAAACTTCGGCCTATAGTGGGAATCGAACCCTGGACCTTATGCATTGGAAGCAGAGACGCTAACCACAAGCTTGGCTGTGGTTCTTCAAGGTTTTGTATGCGTGTTTTTAAATTACTTTTTAAACTTTCACTGCAAAAGTATTGTTTATATAGAATAATTTTCTTTAACTAAAAACTTGTAAAATTAACTTTTAATTCATTCACAACCAAAAAGATTGAAACCTAATAGGGGAGTCAAAATTATGTACCCTTCTACATTTGCGCACTCTAAATAAATAAATTTACATTTCCTGGAGGTTTTTTTTTTTGGTTTATTTGGATTAAGGACGCGTCAACCGTTAGGTCATAATGCACCACTCTAACCTAGATGGGGGGGAGGAGGGGCCCATGCTGGTCAGAACCAGCCACGGGAAACGGGAGGAAAGGGGGTTCTCACGTCGCGTCGTACCTCCGAAATGAGAGGACGTGAGAAACTAAGGTGCTTCAACCGGTTAGGTCATATTGCGCCGCCTGTGAAACTTAAAGTTGAGATAAGTTAGTAGCTAAACAAAAGTTATTTATGTAAATGAAAACAAAGAAATTAAAGAAATGTGTATGAAGTGAATTTTTTTCGTTAGATAAATAGGGAACCTAAGTTTTGAAGGCGGGAAGGAAATTGGTTCTCTCTGGTCTCAGTGCCCATAAGAATTAGCATGGTACGAAAATGAAACTCGCCGTATCTTTTGACTCGCGCAAAAGAAATCTAAACCAATAACATCACAAGATGCATAATTTTGTGAAGAAGATGATGGCATTCTACTTTGCTCGATGACGCTTCCTAAATTCAAACTATTATGAGTTTAATGGACCCATGTTTGCGCGCTGTCGCAAATGTACTCTTGACTGAGCGGCAACCGAAGCGAGGCGCAGCCACGTTGTGTGCAGCTGTGGCATCCTCGCATACCACGCGCCTGTCCATGGTTGCTAAATGTACTTTTCATTCAAGATTTTGTTGGCACATTTTTTTTTTTTTTGGTTTATTTGGATTAAGGACGCGTCAACCGTTAGGTCATAATGCACCACTCTAGCCTAAGGGGGGCGGGGGGAGGAGGGGCCATGCTGGTCAGAACCAGCCACGGGTAAGGGGTGGAAGGGGGGTTTCTCACGTCGCGGTCGTCATCGTCTTTGTCATCGTTCGTTGTGTCATTGTCATCGTCGCCGGGGGGTCGTCAAGGGAAGGGGGCAAGGTCCCCGACGACGATTGCCAGAGCTCGCCTCTAGTTTCGGGGAGTAAGATATTCCGCTCTTTCTAGCTGATGTTTGCAAGGTGGACTTTTTCTCTTGAATCGCCTTTTACGATTAGCAGAGCCATGCTCTGGGCAATTCTATCCCGGGCCCAGACGGGGGTGTTGGCACATTAAAGGATATTTTATTAGTAATGCATAATCTAGTACAACCCAGTGACCTCACAGTAGCCACAAAGCAAGTCGGATACCAAATGTTATGCTGATGCCACGGACAAAATGTTTTTACGTGCTTTTTCATGAGCAGTTTGGAAGGTTTGGCAACAGTGTAAATGTAGAGTTCACTTCGACTCAAAACAAATGTCATTAATATTTTTGATAGAGCAGAGTTATGTATATCCACACAAAAGAGGAAAGATCATAGTTTCTTACAGTATGAATATAATTCCGGTCCGTGGTCGGGATCTCGCGCTATCGCTTACGAAACATTTAGCACGGGTTAATCGCCTATACCACGCTGACCGGAGAGAACCAGACAACGCCCACTTAGGTTCCCTAAATGAAAAATTTAGAAAGTTTGATACAGTTATCATGTGATATAAGTTCTTCATATGATTGGTAGAGATTAGTTTATAAGTTATCTGAGGGGTCTATAATGTAAGATTAGTTTTGTTTTGTATAGAACTCTTCACAAAAGTGCAGCTCTGCAAGGAGTGCTAAATGACGTGACACCTTGTTTGTTCCCAGGCTGGTCACGTGGGGGAAGTCTTACACAGACTGTCGGTCTTCAACAGCGTGGACGTGATGGCGCCAGGCATAGACACGGACGAGGAAGCCAACAACAGTCATCGACCTAGCACGGGTAGGTACTGCGGATACGAAGACTGATTGATTGGGTTTGTTGTATGTTTGACTTTTACATTTTTTCTTAGTTTATTATTTAAACTAAAATAATGGAGATAGTATTTTTAGTAAAAGAAATTTAGATTAAGGGCGTGTCAACCGAAAGTCATATTGCGCCACTCTAGCCTGGGATATAGGAGGAAAGTCACAATGCTGGGCAAAACCAGCCACGGGTAGGGAGATTAAATAGGGTTTCTCACGTCGTGGTTGTCTTCGTCTTTGTCATCGTTCTTGTTTTCATGGTCGTCGCCGTCGTTGGGGAGGTCGTCAAGGTAAGGTGGAGTTTTCCACGACCACGACCGCCAGAGCTCGCCTCTAGTTTAAGGGAGTAAAATAATCGCTATTTGCTAGCTCTAACTCTAACTCTAGCCTAAGGGGGGTGGGGGGTAGGAGTTGCCCATGCTGGTCAGAACCAGCCACGGGTAAGGGGAGGAAGGGGGGTTTCTCACGTCGCGGTCGTCATCGTCTAATTGTCATTGTTCGTTGTGTCATTGTCATCGCCGCCGGGGGGTCGTCAAGGGAAGGGGACAAGGTCCCCGACGACGATTGCCAGAACTCGCCTCTAGTTTCGGGGAGTAAGATACTCCGCTCTTTCTAGATGATGTTTGCGAGGTGGACTTTTTCTCTTGAATCGCCTTTTACGATTAGCAGAGCCATGCTCTGGGCAAATTCTACCCCGGGCCCAGACGGGGGCCCCATACGAAGAAACAAATGATATCTAATGGCACTTTTACAATGATAATAATCTGTCACCTGCACCAACCTGTATATTATATTTTAATTATAGATTACTTACTAATCCTATGCTTATTGTTTTTAATTTTGAATCGGGTTTGAAAGACGATTATTTTGCATTATATTGATCCATGGCGCGTCCGCCGTTAGGTCACAATCCACTTCTCTAGCCTGTGGGATATGGGCAGGAAATTCCCGCGTGCTGGTCAGAACCGGCCACGGGTAAGGTGAGGAAAGGAGGGTTCTCACGTCGCGGTCGTCATCGTCTTTGTCATCGTTCGTGATGTTATTGTCGTCGTCGTCGTTGTCAAAGATGTCACGGGGATAGGCCTAAGAAGGTGTCCCCACTGGAGCTTGCATGCCTCTAGTTTTATTGACTAACATACTCCCTTACATACTATCTGATGTTTGCAAGGTGGACTTTCCTCTTTCTTACCTTTTACAATTAGCCTAGCTGATGTTTGCGAGGTGGACTTTTCCTCTTTCTTACCTTCAACGATTAGCAGAGTCATGCTCTGGGCCAAATTATATCCCGGGCCCAGACGGGGTTGTGGTTATAAAACATCTCCATGTTAATTAAGTGGACGGCCTATTTGTATGTATGCATTTTCAGCTGCTACATACCACATTTGCATTCAAGTTTTGCCTTGTGACGCCGACGTGAGAAACTTGGACGCTTCAACCGTGTATATCATTTTTCGTAGCCTGTGAAATAGTAAGCTAATAAATTAATTTTGTTTGTGGTTTGTTTGTTTTTTTATTGTTTTCTGTTTTCTGTTTTTTTTTTGTTTATTTGGATTAAGGACGCGTCAACCTTTAGGTCATAATGCACCACTCTAGCCTAAGGGGGGAGGGGGGGAGGGGGGGCCTATGCTGGTCAAAACCAGCCACGGGTAAGGTAAGGGGAGGAAGGGGGTTTTCTCACGTCGCGGTCGTCATCGTCTTTGTCATCGTTCGTTGTGTCATTGTCATCGTCGCCGGGGGGTCGTCAAAGGAAGGGGACAAGGTCCCCGACGACGATTGCCAGAGCTCACCTCTAGTTTCCGGGAGTAAGATACTCCGCTCTTTCTAGCTGATGTTTGCGAGGTGGACTTTTTCTCTTGAATCGCCTTTTACGATTAGCAGAGCCATGCTCTGGGCCAATTCTACCCCGGGCCCAGACGGGGTTATTGTTTTCTAAGTGTATTGACATCCTACAAATATAAGTTGTTCAAGTTTTGAAGCTTTTTGGATTATAGATTCATTATTTTTACTATAATTAAGGGGGCGTCAACCGTTAGGTCATAATGTGCCACTCTAGCCTAGGGGATATATCGGTATGAAAGTATCATGCTGGTCAGAACCAGCCACGGGTTAGGGGAGGAATGGGGGGTTCTCACGTCGTGTTCGTTATCGTCTTTGTCATCGTTCGTGTTGTTATGGTCGTAGTCGTCGGGGAGTTCGTCAAGGGCAGGGGGAGAGGTCTCCGACGACGACTGCCAGAACTCGCCTATAGTTTTGGGGAGTATACTCTCCTACATTAGCTGATATTGGAGAGGTGATTTTTTTGGTTTATTTGGATTAAGGACGCGTCAACCGTAAGTCATTATGCACCACTCTAACGTAGGGGGTTGTCAGGAGGATGGGTCCATGCTGGCCCTCGTCTTTGTCATCGTTTGTTGTGTCTTTGTCATCGTCGTCGAGGAGGTCGTCTAGGTTTTTATTTTGTTTATTTGGATTAAGGACGCGTCAACCGTTAGGTCATAATGCACCACTCTAACCTATGGGGGTGGGGGGAGGAGAGGCCCATGCTGGTCAGAACCAGCCACGCGTAAGGGGAGGAATGGGGGATTCTCACGTCGTGGTCGTCATCGTCTTTGTCATAGTTCGTTGTGTCATTGTCATCGTCGTCGGGGAGGTCGTCAAGGGAAGGGGGCAAGGTCCCCGACGACGATTGCCAGAGCTCGCCTCTATTTTCGGGGAGTAAATTACTACCCTTCATACTTGCTTATGGTAGCGAAGTGGACTTTTTCTCTTGAATCGCCTTTTACGATTAGCAGAGCCATGCTCTTGTCCAATTCTATCCCGGGTCCAGACGGCGGAGATTGAGATTAAGGCCGCGTCAACCGCTGGGTCTTATTGCGCCACTCATTGCCTTAGGGCTAGTGCACTCAAAAAAACTGTTTGGTTGGTGGAACACATTTTTTAGTTATCTATACCAAATAATTTAGTGGAAAATTAACCAGCATAATAATGTGTTAAGTTTACCAAATAATTTAGTTATTGTTGTTTAGTTGAATCAACTAAAACAAGTTGTTCGTGTAACCATATTATTTCAGCATGCATAAGTATAATTTGGTTGGAATAACAATTTTCTGTAGTTGTTTTGACTTTAAAACTTTGTTACAAATTTACTACTTTCTTACTGTTAACCCAAAAGTAGGTTGATATAACTAAACAAATAGTTGTCGGAAGAGGCCTCCTCATCTCCCCCCACCTCTCTTAATTTAATACGATTTTTATTAAACTAATTACGAAGGATATTATTCCTGCACGAATGACTTGTGCCATTCAATAGCCAGCACCTGGAATAGCAATGGTTATTAGGTAGCGAGTTGTTAAAATCCTGCGCCGACCGAGCCTCGAACCTGGGACAGAGAGAACACATAGTTAGTAAGCCATGACCTTATCCACTACGCTACAAGGAGCACTGGGTTATTAATGCTATTTGCAATATTGAGCCCTGTTTTGTGGTCACCGAACTAAAAGAGAGTTAATTCAACAATTATTTTGGTTGTTCCAACCATACAGTTTTTAACTAAAGAATATAGTTATCCCAACATCTCTTTCATCAGCTATTTTGTGATCACCAACTAAAATAAAGTTAAACCAACTCTTATAAGTTAACCAAATGCTTCAACCCATATTAGTTTGGTTGTTCCAACCATACAGTTTTTTTAGTGGTGGGGAGGACACAACTGTGCAGGTCAGAACCAACCACTGACAAGGGGTTGGAACGGGGGAAGTTTCTCACGTTGCTGGACATAGCTCGCCTCTATACTCTGCTATACATATACTATCTTTTGTTTGCGAGATGGACTTTTCCTCCTTTCTCGCCTTTTACTATTAGCAGAACTCTAGCCCGGGCCACATTCTACCCCGAGCCCAGCTGTTTCCATTGTGTTCACGCCAAAATGTGTCAACTGTGAAGTCCCTGTAGCCAAACCTACGACGACGTGAGAAACTAGGGCGCTTCAACCGGTTAGGTCATATTGCGCCGCCTAAACAACAAAATAAAATGATCATGATGATAGTAATACCAAAATAAAAGTTATTATATGAATAAAAATAAAGAAATTAAAGAAATGTGTATGATGTGAACTAAACTTTGTTCAACAGATTACTTTGGATGAGAAATTTAGAAAGTTTGTCGCCATTATCATATGATAGAAGTTCTTCATATGATTGGGAGAGATCAAATTGCGTGCGCAAGGCATCATATTTGGTAAATTCTGCAAGCATATGATGTACGGTTAAAGGTACATCACAATTGTCACATGTGGGAATAACTTTCCGTGAGTTAGACGTGTGTGGCCTCTTCTCTACGTGAGAGTCGAGACGTATATGAATATGAATAAATGACGTAAATATCTATGTTTATGTAGAACATGCCGGTCAGAACCATATTCCTAAAGTTCAGGAATAGAGATTTAATGTTTTATGTACGGTTCAGTGCACACTCAAGTTCACCAGTGTCACTATAGATGTGATTGACACTAAACGGATGTAAAAAGTACAAAAGTCATAATCCTTTAAGTTCATCTTCTGTCATCTCCAGTCAAGTTCAAGGAACAAAAGTGAAAAACACAATTAAAGAATTATCTTTTTGCTCTGTCAATGTCTCGGAATGTCTGTGATGCGATGCGGAATGTGCCCGGTGGACCAGCCTACAGTTTCTACATCACCGCCTTCTATAGCTTGAAGTAATCACTCGCGTAAAGACAAAGAGATGATTAAGAGTGCAGTGCCTTTAGTTGAGAAGACACCTGTTGATGGTAATTTACCTTGGTTGTAATCATCCGAGACACATGCGACATTCACACCTGCCCAATAGTTCTTCGAACTCTATAGATCACGAATTAAAATATATTGTTTCTGAAATGGTTCATTTGGCAGTGTTGTATCTTGTTTTTTATGTGATCTTTTTCGATTATCTAGATAAAATAAAGTTTATCTTATCTAGGCCCTAAGTGTTTTAAGATTTTAGATAACGAAAATAATTATCAATAATGTAAGTTAGACAAAAATATAATAGTTAATCACATTTGTAAATGAAAAACTACTTCTACTAGTTATAATGTGCGTACCCGGGTAATATCAACTTGTCAAGCCTGACTAATATTACGAATGACAAGAAATCTGTTGTGGAGAAAAAATAATATTTATAAAAAACACTTCTTACTCAATACTTATTATCATTTATTTTATCAAATTAATGTAGACAATAATTTTGTATTTCTTATCTTTTACCTAGATAATTTTCTACACTATCTTTTATCTTATCTAGATAACCTTTTGGATAATTATCTTTATCTTTGTCTAGATAAAAAATAAATTATCTAATTCTAGTGACATCAAACGTTCGTGGCTTTAACGATGGCGTGATAAACTAGGGCACTTCAACTGGTTAGGTAATTTTGCGCCGCCTTTGATTTTGTAAATTAATGAAATGATTTTATGGTGTTTTTGATGAGTGTATTGTTTTCTAAGTTTATAAAAGAAAATAAATTGATGGAGATGATAGAAATAGCAAAATAATCGAGAATCCAGAAGATGAATTTTATTAGTCAGTGTGGGCATCTTTTAAGTTAAAAAATTTGGATTAAGGGTGTGTCAACCATTAGCTCATAATGTGCCACTCTAGCCAAGGGAATATGGGAAAGAGGGGTCCATGTTGGTCAGAACCAGCCACGGGTAGTGATAGGAAAAAGGGTTCTCACGTTGCGGTCGCTATCGTCTTTGTCATCGTTCGTCGTGGAGGTCGTCAAGGGAAAGGACAAGGTCCCCGACAACGATTGCCAGAGCTCGCCTCTAGTTTCGGAGAGTAATATACTCCCCATCTTACTATAGCTGATGTTTGCGAGGTGGATTTTTTTTCTTGAATCGCCGTTTACGATTAGCAGAGCCATGCTCTGGGCCAAATTCTACCCCGGGCCCAGACTCAAATGATAAATTTTTAAATTTTTATCGTGGGAAACCTGTTATAGGGTGCAATTAGCCCCTCTTCAGGTAAACTAGGTATGTGCGGATAGGAAATTGTGAAGGGATGTCCGAGGGCTATTTCAGAGGACTCAATCCCTTGCATTCGCCTTAACGACTGAGGAAAACCTCGGAAAAAACCTTCAGTCAGGATTGCCGGTCTCGACGGGATTCGAGCCCGGGACCTCCAGAATCAGAGTCGAGCGCTTAGCGCCCGAGCCAACACTGTCGGTACTCAAATGATACTACGACGTGAGAAACTAGGGCACCTCAACCGGGAAATGTTGCACCGCCTGTGTTATTGTAAGTCTGTCGGTTTTCATATTGTTTTCTAAGTTTTTAAATGAAAGGAAAATGATAACGATTATTTAAAAAAAAAATCACATTGATTATTTGATGGAAATTTAAAATATTTTTCATTTAAATTAAATTTGGTTGAACAAATTACTTCGAATGAGACATTGAGAAAGTTGATGCATTTGCCACAGGCCTATATATGATTGAAGTTCCTCATGATTGGGTCGATCAAATTTCGTTCGAAAGACATAATTTTTGGTACATTGCAGCAATTGATAAAACCGTTTATAGAAGAGTAGTCAATATGATTTCCGCGCCCCCCCCCCCCCCCCCCCTCTTTAACATTAATCTTATATCCGCTTGAGGACACCTTGACGTACGCAATCCGAATCGAATTATCCGAATAATTCTACCATGAAACGTTACCCATCAACCACAAGCATCTTATAACTAGGAAGTGGTGACATTTAGCATCACATCACTCAACTAACGGTGGACCGTGCACGTCCGATCTGACCGCGGACTCTTCCTCATGAAGATCGGTAGCGCGCGAACCACGTATCGCGCTTCGCTCGCATTCGCGGCTGAACCAACAATATAAGTAAAAGCTGTGGGTGGATGAGAAAAAGTGGTGGTTTTGTATGAAGGACGATTCAAAGAGTTGTATCGGCTCCAGTCATGCGCGAGTAAGGTGCGGGGAGGACGGTTTGGATAAAGGGCGCGTCAACCGTTAGGTCATAATGCACCACTGTGGCCTAGGGGATATGGGGAGGAGTAGCCCATGCTGGTTAGAACCAGCCACGGTTGCAACGACACCAAAACCAACGTATTTCATGTATGACGACGACGTGAGAAACTCCGGTGGTTCAACCGGTTGGGTCATTTAGCGTCTCCCGTGATATTGTAATGTAATAAATTGAGTGCGTTGTGTTTAACTAAGTTAAGAGCAAAGATCACCACCAATATTAAAACCACGCCAAATAACCTTATTTTAGTAATATCTCTCAAACCGCGGACGTAAAATCGAAAAAAGGGCTAATAAGTCTCACGTAGTTTCGTTAGAAATACTCCCTGCATGAAAAATTATTCAAATATTGTATTTTTAGGTTTATTTGGATTAAGGACGCGTCAACCGTTAGGTCATAATGCACCACTCTAACCTAAGGGGGAGGAGGAGGGGCCCATGCTGGTCAGAACCAGCCATGGGTAAGGGGAGATCGTCGCGGTCGTCATTGTCTTCGTCATCGTTCGTGGTGTCATTGTCGTCATCGTCGTCGAGGGGTCGTCAAGGGAAGGGGGCAAGGTCCCATGCTGGTCGAACCAGCCACGGTTGCAACGACACCGAAACATACCCTCTATATGCATGACGACGACGTGAGAAACTCCGGTGGTTCAACCGGTTAGGTCATTTATAGCGTCTCTCGTGATATTGTAATGTAATAAATTGAGTGGGTTGTGTGTTAAATGTTGTTTTCTAAGTGTATGAGTTTGAAGTTTATTTGGATGCAGGACGCGTCAACCGTTAGGTCATATAATGCGCCACTCTAGCCTAGAGTATATGGGGAGGAGGCGCCATGCTGGTCAGAACCAGCCACGGGTAAGGGGAGGAAGGGGGATTTCTCACGTTGCGGTCGTCATCGTCCTTGTCATCATTCGTTGTGTCACTGTCATCGTCGCCGAGGGGTCGGCAAGGGAAGGGGGCAAGGTCCCCGACGACGATTGCCAGAGCCCGCCTCTAGTTTCGGGGAGTAATATACTCCCCTCTTACTAGCTGATGTTTGCGAGGTGGACTTTTTCTCTTGAATCGCCTTGCACGATTAGCAGAGCCATTCTCTGAGCCAATTTGAGCGCAGTTTATCGATGCACATAACACGTCGACGTGAGAAACTAGGGCGCTTCAACCGGTATGGTCATATTGCGACACCTCACACCTGTGATATTGAAAGTTGATGAGATGAGTTTATGGTGTGTTTAATGATTGTTGTTTTCTAAGTGTATATATAGCAAAATTAAATGATGATGATAGTAATAGCAAAACAAAAGTTTTTATGTGGATGGTAATAAAAAATGAAGGAATTGTGTTTGATGTGAATAAAATTTTGTTAAATAAATTACTGTGAATGTTTTGTTTGTTTATTTGGATTAAGGACGCGTCAACCGTTAGGTCATAATGCACCACTCTAGCCTAAGGGGGGGGGGGGGAGGGGCCCATGCTGGTCAGAACCAGCCACGGGCAAGGGGAGGAAGGGGGGTTCTCACGTCGCGGTCGTCATCGTCTTTGTCATCGTTCGTTGTGTCATTGTCATCGTCGCCGGAGGGTCGTCAAGGGAAGGGGGCAAGGTCCCCGACGACGATTGCCAGAGCTCGCCTCTAGTTTTGGGGAGGAAAATACTACCCTTCGTTCTAGCTGATGTTTGCGAGGTGGACTTTTTCTCTTGAATCGCCTTTTACGATTAGCAGAGCCATGCTCTGGGCCAATTCTACCCCGGGCCCAGACGGGGGAGAAACAGTTGTATGAAATTATAGCTGAATAGTCTTCAGCTACTAATGGTCGATATGATTTTGATTTGTTCCAGAGTTCGAGCCCAGTCTGCCGGTTCTCTCCGGCGAGCGGGCCGTCTGTCTCTCCCCTAATAAGATGGCGCTCGCCTTCGGCATGCTCGGCCTGATCTTCCTTGCCGCCGTCGCCGTGGCCCTCTATATGCTACTGCGCGGTCGCCGGAAGCACCGGGCCAAGCACATGCTACTGCACGACGACACGTTTCTAGTGCACGACAGCCCCATCTTAGGGGCGGAAGCCACGAGGCACGCATGGCCCTACGTCAGGGTCATACGCTAACCAAGTGGTGAAGTACTCTCAAGGTCATACGTGCTACCCGACGTGCATTGCACATCTGGTCATAGTCAAGGTCATAACTGAGGGGGCTAGTGCTACCCGACGTGCATTGCACACCTGGTCATAGTCAAGGTCGTAGCTGAGGGGCTCAATCTGACTCTAGTTACCAGGCATGCATTGCAAGTAACTGATTGATAATGTGTGATAGAAAGCATGGCGTTGCACAACTAAGTTGTGAAAATTAGAATCGTTTGTGTTCATTATTGGCAATGTGGTGTGATTAGTTTTTTCGTTCATATCATACTTTTTGTTTGATTGTTTAATTGGATTGAGGACGCGTCAACTGTTAGGTCATAATGCACCACTCTAGCCTAGGGGATATGGGGATGAAGGGTCATGCTGGTCAGAATCAGCCACTGGTAAGGGGAGGAAGGGGTGTTCTCACGTCGCTGTCGTTCTGGAATTTGTCCCATGACGGCATGAGAAACTAGGGCGCTTCAACCGGTTAGGTCATATTGCGCCGCCTCTGATATTGAAAGTTAATTAAATGAGTTAATGGTTTGTTTGATGATTATATTGTTTTTTAAGTGTATATATATTAAAAAATAAAATGATGGTGATGATAGTTAAAAAGGCTAAACTAAAAAAAAAATTAGGAAATTATTGGATCCACCATGGCCCGTTTTTTTTTTTGTCAAACTTGGTATTTTTCGAGCTAGGTCCTATCGGCAAAATTCTCCCATAATAAATAACATAAGGACGATCCTTATGCGCAGTGACCTTGGAGGATTTTGACCCTAAAAAATATTGGGCATTATTGACGTACTCTACAGCCTTTTCTGTAAATCCTCTATATTTTGTTTTGTAATTTGGGCAAGTGGTTCGGTCAAAATATGCTGATTACCAAGAATGCAAGAATGTGATTTTGGAATGCTTATTTTTGCGTTTTGAGAGTATTTGTGCACAGTTTCAAGACACATTGTTACAAAGGGCCTTTCTCGATTGGTACGATGCTCTAGTATCGATGTGGAACAAAAAAGAAGCAGGTTAAAGCTGATTTAAGAGAAGACACGCCAATTTTCGTTAATTTCTGGATAAAAAACATTGAAAAATTCGCGTAAAATCACAGATACATGATATTATATTTATAAAACGGTCAATTTAGTGTAGTTTCATGCTATAGATTATGTGTTAAAAAATAATTATTTGGGGTAATTGCCCCTTTAAGGTTGCATCAAGCGTTAGGTCATAATGCGTCACTGTAGCCTAGGGGATATGGGGAGGAGAGCCCATGCTGGTCAGAACCAGCCACGGGTAAGGGGCGGAATGGGGGGTTCTCACGTCGCGGTCGTCATTGTCTTTGTCATCGTTCGTGGTGTCATGTCGTTATCGTCGTCGAGGGGTCGTCAAGGGAAGGGGGCAAGGTCCCCGACGACGATCGCCGGGACTCGCTTCTAGTTTCAGGGAGTAATATACGCTCTATTACTAGTTGATGTTTGCGAGGTGGTCTTTTTCTCTTTGATCGCCTTTACAGGCCCATGCTCTGCGCCCCGGTTTTTTGGTTTATTTGGATTAAGGACGCGTCAACCGTTAGGTCATAATGCACCACTCTAGCCTAAGGGGGGGGGGGGGAGGAGGGTCCCATGCTGGTCAGAACCAGCCACGGGTAGGGGAGGAAGGGGGGTTTCTCACGTCGCGGTCGTCATCGTCTTTGTCATCGTTCGTTGTGTCATTGTCATCATCGCCGGGGGGTCGTCAAGGGAAGGGGCAAGGTCCCCGGCGACGATTGCCAGAGCTCGCCTCTAGTTTCGGGGAGTAAGATATTCCGCTCTTTCTAGCTGATGTTTGCGAGGTGGACTTTTTCTCTTGAATCGCCTTTTACGATTAGCAGAGCCATGCTCTGGGCCAAATTCTACCCCGGGCCCAGACGGGTGATCGTCTTCCTCTTGGTCATCGTTCATGTTGTTATGGACTTTGCCCCAACGTTTCATATCTTTGTTGATAAAATTTGAAACGTTAATCCTAAAAATAAATTATTGTATCTAAAATTCTATTTGATTTTTTTTTACTTTGTCATGCAAAACTCAACAACAACTAGTGTAAATGAAACATTTTTATTTGTACCCACTATCATTGAGGAATTGTAATTTTATTCTTGTTTTATCAGATATGAGCGAAAAAACAAATGAATCACGCTTAGCTCCCTGTAATGAACTGAACACTCTTTAGCTTCGCCAAACAATGAGGTATAACAGCAATCTGTCTGACCCATTTGACTGCTCCTCGATTAATATAATATTTGATTTTACTCAAAAATTGCCATGGCTTTTATTTAGCCAATCGAGGGCAGGCAGAATAGATGGGTGAAAGGCATTCATGGTTCTAGCTAGATAAATGTGTCCATTGATTGCTTTTAGAAACATTGTTTGATGTTGCTTACATAAATTTATGTTTAAATATACTTGTAATTAATGGGAGATGAACAATGGGTAAAGATGAGCTGTAAAAAGAACCCATCTTATTATATTCAGTAACAATTAATTTTAATGGTTATACTCAATGGTATAAATTGTAATAAAGGATTCAAAATGTCGAATCGTTGCGAAAAAAGTAACTTTAGTGTTCTAAATATGTTCTAACGATATTCCACCATTTACCTCAAAATCCTTATACTTCACTTGATTAAAGAAGCATTTTAGAAAATTATCTCAGCCATATGAATCGACTAGCACTATATTTCGTAAAGAATATAGTAATATTATTCTTGACGTTGATTGGTGCGTCTATAAAACGTATTTTGGGTGCTTATACTTGTCAATTATTATCCATTGTTCGTCCCCAAATTTAAAAACTTTAACACGAATTGTTTTAGAAGGTTCTAAAGCTCAAGCATTAGATATAAGAAGATGTCTAAGCGAACAACAAATTAAAACCACCATATTGATTGTTGCTCACAGAAGACGATTTTTGTGTCAATATTTTATACTTCCTTCTTATTTTTTGAACGAATCAACATGTGTTTAGTCTTTTTTAACGTGACCTTGTTGTTTAGATGTAGTTATTGTTTCCCATGTGACTGCCATAAATGTTTTAAATCATAAACGTGTATCGGTGATGGTGGTATTGGAAATGGTAATGGTGCTCAAATGTGAATGGGTTTATAATATGTTCGCACAACTTATTCCTTTTGCACACGACAACTAAATGCAATAGCTTCGAATACCTTGGCACCCCCACTTTACTCATTCGTGACACTCAATCTGTTGGGAGGTCATTTTATTGGTGGGGGTTGAGGGGGGGTTGGATTAAAGGGCGCGTCAACCGTTAGGTTATAGTGCACCACTCTAGACTAGGGGATATAGGGAGGAAGGAGCCTATGCTGGTCAGAACCAGCCACGGGTAGGGGAGAAAAGCGGGGCCGGGGGGTTTCTCGAAGCAAACATGGTGCTCAATGTATATTAGGGGTTGTAGGCTGAAGACATGGTGCACAGTTTTTTTATATATTTTATGAACTAAAGAATATTCATGAATATTTTTCTCTTGAGTATGAAGTTTTTTGTTTATTTGGATTAAGGACGCGTCAACGTTAGGTCATAATGCTCCACTCGAGCCTAAGGGGGGTGGGAGGAGGGGCCCATGCTGGTCAGAACCAGCCACGGTAAGGGAAGGAAGGGGGTTTTCTCCCGTCGGGACGTCATTGTCTTCGTCATCGTCGTTGTGTCATTGTCATCGTCGCCGGGGGTCGTCAAGGAAGGGCAAGGTCCCGACGACGATACTACACAATATTTTTCTTGATACTCATTTTTTTAAATATATATATATATATATATAATTTATATATATATATATATATATATATATAAAAAGCAATTAAACCAGAAATAGAAAACTAGGTAAGTTACAGTCTCAATTTAACTAGTTAAGATTCTATTTATAGCTCATAAATTACATTTCTTAAAACGCTCATAATAAACGGCTATAATGATCCAAAATATTATTTAAATAGCCTAGATGTCTGTTAAAATTTATTTCTACCTTTAAAATTTCAAATTCCCAAAAAATGTTGTACAAATATTGATTGTATCTTATTCGATAGAAAAACATGCGAAGTTTCTCTATGTATTGGTGTATTGTAGAATGTAGACGGAAGTTAAGAAATAAATCTTCCATGTTCGTCTTCGTTGTGGATGTAGACAAAGCTGTGATTTTCTTTGAATTATGTGGGTTAACTGGTTGTGGAAGGTGAGGGTTAAGGGTGGCCTAGCCGACTGATGCCGTGCATTCAGATACTAACGTAAATGAGGGTTCATTTGTTCACTGGAGGTCTTATCTGTAAAGATCGCTGTTCCTATCATCACAATTCCTTATTATTTATTTTCATTTTCATCCTGAACATTACCTATTACTAATTTTGATATATTTGAGTTTTGTATTTTATGAATATTTATTGGTGTTCCAATATAATTTTGTTGAGAAATAAAACATTTTTATGACGTTTTTATTGTTTTTACTCATTTTCCTAATCCCTATTTTATTATACTTCCCCATTTAAAATATCTAATTACACCTGTACTGCCGCTTCACTCTGAGATTTCTAAGAAAAGTATTTTCAAAATAAGTACAGTACTTACTATTTCAACGTCATATATTTGTGTTGGTTTAGTTTATTTGGTTTAAGCGTTTGCCAACCATTAGATCATTATGCGACATTTTACCCCAGAGTAGAGTGGGGAAATGGACCGAAAATCTTCGGTAACAGTTACAACGACGTGAGAAACAAGTTCATCGATTTCACCGGGTGGGTCATGTCATACTCATACTGCACCACCTGTGATATTGTGTCAATAAACTTTTTTTTAAATTTCTAAGATGTAAAATAAAATGATTAAAGTTGATATTTAAAGTAATATGACGATTTGTTTTTGTTGTTTGTTGTTGTTTTTTGGATTTAGGGCGCGTCAACCGTTAGGTCATAATGCACCACTCTAGCCTAAGGGGATGGGGAGGAGGGGCCCATGCTGGTCAGATTCAGCCACAGGTAGGGGGAGGAAAGGGGGGTTCTCACGTCGCGGTCGTCATTGTCTTCGTCATCGTTCGTGGTGTCATTGTCGTCATCGTCGTCGAGGAGTCGTCAAGGGAAGGGGGCAAGTTCCCCGACGACGATTGCCAGAGCTCGCCTCTAGATTCGGGGAGTAATGTACTACCCTTCTTACTAGCTGATGTTTGCGAGGTGGACTTTTTCTCTTGAATCGCCTTTTACGATTAGCAGAGCCATGCTCTGGGCCAATTCTACCCCTGGCCTTTAGTTTCGGTATTTATTTTTCTCCCCTACTTGCTAGCAGATGCTTGCGGTTGCGTGGTCGACTATTCCTATTTCCCCGATTTCTACGATTAGCAGAATAAAAATCCTGGGCCAATTCCACACCGGTCCCAGATGGAGGTGTAAGTAGTAACTCCTATTAGATAGGTACTAACAAATATGTTTGTGTCCGATTTCATTGCAGCATCAAAGGGCGGGTTTAAAACATGAACCTCGACGCGCAGTGGTTACTACGATTGGAGCGCAGTTCCAACGTGCTGAGAACCTAGTATTACTACACTTCATAAGGTAGGCGTGTAGATTCTAGTAACAATCATTAATAATCTCATCAATCACCATTTATCGTATATCGACTTCCATATAATTCCTTAACACAAACGTAAAAACACGATTTTGTTAAATCACATAAATACGTTAAACCATAAACTACACACACATTTTCTTTGTACGGATGAGAATTAAAAATATAGTATGTTTTGTTGTTTAATGAACAGTCATGCACACGAAAAAATCGATCTTATAATATGTAGGCCTTACATTAATTTGGCTTCATATCTGTTCATAGAATAGAAAGAGAATTGGTTTTAAATAACATAGATTAGAATTGTGTCACGAACTGTGGGTATATATAATTATTACTAGTATAACTATAGAAGGGCCGTGATAACTGAAATAAAGACTTTTTGGTTTATATTGGATTAAGGACGGCGTCAACCGTTAGGTTCATAATGCACCACTAGCCTAGGGGGGGGGGGGTGGAGGAGGGGCCCATGCTGGTCAGAACCAGCTCACGGGTAAGGGGAGGAAGACAACGAAGAACGACGACGTGAGAATCTAGGGAGCTTAAACCGGTTAGGTCATGTTGCGCCGCCTGTGATATTGAAAGTTGATGAGATGAGTTAATGGTGTGTTTAATGTTTATTGATTATTGAATGAATGAATTTCTAAGTGTATATTCTAGGAAAACGCTTAACGACGACGACGTGAGAAACTAGTGCGCTTCAACCGGTTAGGTCATATTGCGCCGCCTGTGAATGAAAGTAAATTAGAAGAGTTAATGCAGGTATGTTTGATGATTAGATTGTTTTCTAAGTGTATAAATAACAAAATAAATTGAAGATGAAGAAAGTAATAGCAAAATAAAAGTTATGTATGTAAATGAAAATAAAGAAAAGAAAGAAATGTGTATGAAGTAAGTCCCGTCGCGTTGATGGATGAGCTTTTTTGTAAGTTTTTAGTTTGCGTGGGATCTATTTACTTATCAAGTGCCTTTTGAACGCATTGTTGGCGATTGTTGTCAAGTTTCTATTGTTACTTGTAAATTGTTATTATAAACCTAAAAAAACTCTAAAACTTTATTCTATGGATTTTGGCTAACTTTTTCAACTTTTTCTTTCAAAAAGAAATACATCATCATTACCTTAATGTCCATGTGAAATATGAACGTTGTAGCCCCACCCGTTTGGTCAGAATCGGCCCAAATGTCACGAAAATATCGCACTAAAAATCGAAAAAAATCGTAAAAGTACGATATTCATGAGAAATATTTCTTCGATTGTACCCAAAAACAATACACCTCTATACGTTCAGAGATTTCGAAGGTCCCCTCCAATTTTCATCAAGATCGGATATGCCGTTTGCCTGGTAGAGAGTTAACAAACAGACAAAAAACAGAAAAAAAAAACGAGCTACATTTTTTGGGGGTCAGTGAAATTGAAGTCTTCGCTTCGCTCATTAAATAAGAAAAGAAAATGATTTTAGTAATAGCAAAATAAAAGTTATTTATGCGAATGAAAATAAATAAATTTTAAGAAATGTGCATGATGTGAATTAAATTTTGTGAAAAAGATTACTTTGGATGAGAAATTTAGAAAGTTTTGGACGACGGCGACGTGAGAAACTAGGGCGCTTCAACCGGTTAGGTCATTGCACCGCCTGTGATAATGAAAGTTGATGAGATGAGTTAATCGTGTGTTTGATGATTAGATTGTTTTCTAAGTTTATAAATAACAAAATAAATTGATGATGTTGAAAGTGAGCAAAATAAAAGTTATGTATGTCAATGAAAACAAATAAAAAAGAAATGTGTATGATGTGAATTAAATTTTGTATAATAGATTACTATAGATGAGAAATTTAGAAAGTTTGTCGCCGTTATCATGATAGAAGACTGTTCTTCGCATGAGTTGGAGAGATCAAATTGCGTGCGCAAGGCATCGTATTTGGTACATTCTTCTAGCATTTAGGGCGACGGTCGTCGCCCGCAGTCAAGCGCACGCGACTGCTAAGGCGACGACGAACTCCAGCCATGTATACAGCTACACGAGTTGGGGGGTTTTCAGCTATCTGCACACGCCACCCCGAAAGAGTTGCAATCTTGAAACACGGTATATGACCTGGTATGTGGTCCATGACCTACAAAAAAAAATCAACCCGATCCGACAACCCGTTCTGTGTTAAAAAAGGCTCTCAACTCAACATCGTCAAAATCCTTCCGGCTGGCTGGGTGGGTGGGTGGCTATAGCTGGCTGGCTGGTTAGTTAGTTCTCCTCGGAGCTATATTGATCCCTACAGAGAAAACGGTAAATCTTAGAAATATGAAACTTGGACCACACTTAGATGTACTTCAGACGCAGTGCCTTTTGCTTCCAAAACCAAAATCGGGTAACAGGGACCGGAGAAAATCAAATTTGGATGATAATCAAAACACGTAATTACCAAGGCGTGGTAATTTATACAAACTTGAAATGAAACATGCTAAAAACCATTTTAAATATCTTGCGTCCAAAACACAAGGAGCTAAATTTGGGGAGGACCATGGGCCCAAAAATGACAAAAAACATATCTGAACTTTAAGAAATGAATCATTCAAAGAAAACGCTACAACGGAGATGTTTCAAACGTGGACTACACTTTGATATCTCTCATTCTTTATCACTTTTGAATATGAAAAGCAAAATTGGGTAACGGGTACCGGATAAAATCAAAATTATCAAAAGCTAGGTAATTCCGTACTCTTATGAATAAGACGCTATGCAGAGAAAACGGTTCATCTTAGAACTTTGAAACTTGGGCTACACTCAGATGTACCTCATGCACAATCACTTAAGCACAGATAACAGAACTCTATTATCTGTGACTTAAACTTTCAAAACCAAAACCGGGCAATTGGGACCGGGGAAAATCAAAATGAAAATCAAAACGCGTAATTACTCAGGCGTAGTAATGTGCACAAGCTTGAAATTAAAAATGGTCTTAAATATCTAGCGCTTAAAACACAAGGGGCATCTTTGGGGGGACCGTGGGCCCAAATATTTAAAAAAAATGTACTTAACAAATTTAATCATTCAAAGTCCATCATTCACGCCTTGATAACAAACAAACATCAAAAAGGTGTATGTCCAAACAAATACAAAAATTTGTAAAAACAAAAAAACGGCAGCCAAGCTCTCCTTCAAAAGTCTTTGGCTGTAAATGCTGTGAGATATAGACGTTGAGCCAAGCTTTTTATTCTTTCTCCCTAGTTTCGCTTTGAAAGTAAGTAAGATCATTTCGCCTGTTGACGAGCGCCAAGCCAACGACTTTTGTGCTAAAAAAGGAAAATATTTAAACTAGAAATCATAAAAAAAATGGCTTGGCCATTGAATTTGGTTCATGGCCAAGCAATTTGCAAGTCATATTTTGTAACTGCTCCACATCCAACAAATCTTCTGCTATACGAGTATACTTGAGAGTAATTAGCCAGCAAGGTGTTAAATGGTAACTCGATATTGTGAAAGAGATACTAGAAAGTGCAGCGCTCATCACAAGCATAGCAACAGCGAGGTCACTCCCTTCCTTCCTGTCTTGCCGCTGCCGCTGATGCAAGCCGGACGCGAAGAAGGTGACGGACATGACAGAAACTAAGAGTTTTAAAGAAAAAGATAGAAGTATGTTTATTTCAAGAAGGTATCGAGTTGTAAGTTTACAGTTTTATTTAACCGTTAGGTCATAATGCGCCACTATAGGCAATGTGATATGTGGAGGAAAAACTTACAAATTTTAAAATTTAAGGACGCTTCAACTGTTAGGTCGTAATGCGCCACTATAACCTACTAGGGGAAATGGGGAGGTGGGGGCCCATGCTGCTCAAAACCAGCCACGGGCAGGGGGAGGACATGGGAAGATTCTCACGTCGTTTTTTTTTTATATATTTTTTATTAAGGACGCGTCAACCGTTAGGTCATAATGCACCACTCTAGCCTAAGGGATATGGGGAGGAGGGGCCCATGCTGGTCAGAACCAGCCACGGGTAAGGGGAGGAAGGGGGGTTTCTCACGTCGCGGTCGTCATCGTCTTTGTCATCGTTCGTTGTGTCATTGTCATCGTCGTCGAGGGGTCGTCAAGGGAAGGGGGAAAGGTCCCCGACGACGATTGCCAGAGCTCGCCTCTATTTTCAGGGAGAAAAATACTACCCTTCATACTAGCTGACGTTTGCGAGGTGGACTTTTTCTCTTCAATCGCGTTTTACGATTAGCAGAGCCATGCTCTGGCTGTGCCAATTCTACCCCGGGCGCAGACAGGATGATTTGGTTTACTTTATATTCTTTTGGCGTATTGTATTTTGTAATTGTTTTATGTTAATCACGGTTCTTGGAAATAAGACATTATTTTTAGAGTTAAAGAATGATTAATTTTAAACAATACTATTCGGAAATGTTTGCAATCGATACAATTTTTATTCGACTTACGCCCATCTCCTGCGTTCACGCATGGCCATCACGCACGGTAATCGTGAATGCAACGCGGCGTGTCCGTGACTGTGACTGCCTCAGTCAATCATTCAAGTGAATATAGTGACATATTGTTATGGACAGGAGGAAGTGCAAATCCACATATCAAAAATATTTGTGAAGAAGAAAATATAACGTTCTTAGACATGTCAAACTTGGAGGGAATAAGTGAAAACTGGAAAAGAGAAGCACAAATGGGGGCACAAACAAGGATGTACATAACCAACTTAATGGCGAGAAAGGGACAAGACCACCCAGAAGACATACAAAAACCAAGTCACAACACACAAAAATAAAATCTAGGAAAACAGGATTTTCACACAAGGTGGGTGTGGAGATCAAGAAGAAAATAAGAAAACAACTGATAAGAAAGACAAAGAAGCAAGCAAGGGTACAATAAATACAGAACAAATAGATATAATAACGACAAACATAGGCATACAATGATTAAAATAGGAACCCTAAATATTCTTACATTAAATGGGAAAATTGAAGAATTAGTAGATGTAATGATGTCGAAAAAATTGGAGATATTAGGACTGTGCGAGACTAAATGGAAGGGAGTAGGAACCAAAGAACTGAGAGAAGGATACAAATTATTATGGTCGGGCACAAATGAAGGCAAAAATGGAGTGGGATTTATTATCAGCCCAAAGTGGAAAGAAAACATTGTCCATGTAGACAATAAGAGTGACAGAATTATGAAAATTAATATATTTATAAATAAAGTAGCTTTAGAGATCATACAATGCTATGCACCACAAGTTGGGTTAGCGATGGCAGAAAAGGAGGCATGGCTTGAACAATTGGAAGAAGAAATCACAGAGAGAAAAGTAATAATTATGGGAGATCTTAATGCCAAAGTAGGGAGAGAGAGAACGGGATATGAAGAGGTACTAGGGGTCCATGGGTATGGGCCAAGGAACAAGGAAGGAGAAAATCTACTTGATTTGTGTGCCAGGAATGGACTTCGAATCGGAAATAGCTGGTTCATGAAGAAAAAGGATCAACAAATAACTCGGTACGCATGGGATGGCTCATCTGAGTCAGTTATCGATTATATTATTATAAGTAGCAATATGGCCAAAGATATCACTGATGTAAAAGTAATTCCCAGCGTGTCTCTAGATGGAGACCACAGACTACTTGTAAGCCTTATAAGAGTGAACAATAAAGACCAAAATCAGGGATTATATCCCAGGAGGAAGATTCCAAAAATCAAGACGTGGAAACTACAGGAGGAGACTGACATGCTGACCTTTAGAAGACAGATAGAGGAAAAGTATCCAACACATGATTTGTTATCAGTAGATGAGGAGTGGAAATTACTTAAGTCAGTATTTATTAGTAGTGCTGAAGAAATATGTGGAAGGGCAGGTGGCATAAGAAAGGAAAAGGAAACTGTGTGGTGGAATGGAGAGTGAAGACAGCTGTTAAACGCAAAAATGTAGCCCGAAAGGAAAAGGATAAAAACAGGACTAAAGAAAATGAAGAAAAGTACAAAAAGTATAAATATGAAGCTAAAAAAAAATAGTAATGGCAGAGAAGAAAAATACAATGGAGATATTTGCAGACAAATTAGAGAAGGACTTTGATACAAATAAGAAATTGTTGTATGGACTAATGAGAAGCAAAAGAAAAACAGAAGAAATCACAAAATACCTGACCGACAACAATGAATCTCTTATTACTGACCCAAAAGAAGTGAAAAACATGTGGAAGAAATATTTCAAAAACCTACTTAATATGCCTAGGTTACCTGATACTAACCATAACCAAACTCAGGTTTGGTTTATTTGGATTAAGGACGCGTCAACCGTTAGGTCATAATGCACCACTCTAGCCTAAGGGGGGTGGGGAGGAGGGGCCCATGCTGGTCAGAACCAGCCACGGGTAAGGGGAGGAAGGGGGGTTTCTCACGTCGCGGTCGTCATCGTCTTTGTCATCGTTCGTTGTGTCATTGTCATCGTCGCCGGGGGGTCGTCAAGGGAAGGGGACAAGGTCCCCGACGACGATTGCCAGAGCTCGCCTCTAGTTTCGGGGAGTTAGATACTCCGCTCTTTCTAGCTGATGTTTGCGAGGTGGACTTTTTCTCTTGAATCGCCTTTTACGATTAGCAGAGCCATGCTCATGGGCCAATCATACCCCGGGCCCAGACGGGGGACCAAACTCAGGGAGGGGACCAAACAATAGAAGTCTTTCAGAAAACCAATGAGGAAGAAATAGAAGAAATAATAGGAAATGAAATATCAAGACGGGAAGTATAGTTGAAGCAGTAAAAGCCATGAAAAATGGTAAAGCTTCGGGAGATGATGAAATAGTTGTAGAGAGGCTGCAGGGGATGCAGGCATAGATTGGATGTGGAGAGTGACCAGTGCAGCATGGAAAGAAAAGAAGGTACCAGATGACTGGGGGAAAGGAATTATAGTACCAACATTTAAGAAAGGGGACAGGAAGAAGTGTACAAATTATAGAGGGATAACGCTGATGAGCCAGTGTGCAAAGATATACGAGAAAATATTAGATCGAAGACTACGACAACAAGTAGAGCCAAGTTTGAGAGAGGAACAATATGGGTTTAGAGCTGGCCGCTCAACCATTGATCTCATATTTGCGCTCGGACAAATAATGGAAAAAAAGTGGGAAAAGGGAGAAGAAATGTTCATGGTCTTCTTGGATTTAGAAAAAGCATATGACAGTGTCCCAAGAGCTAAAGCTTGGGAAATGCTTAAAAGATGCAGAAGTAGAACAGAGTCTAATAACAAGAATTCAAAGCACATATGTCACAACAAAGAGCTGTGTTCAAACACCATTTGGTAGAACTACTTGGTTTGAAATAAACAGTGGGCTACGGCAAGGTAGTGTGATGTCACTTCATTATTACCATTGTTATGGATAACATACTGCGTAAAGTTGAACCCACAGAAAGTGAAACGTCTAAAACGATGATATTTGCAGATGATAAAGTGAGATGGGGAGATTCCATTGAGGAAGTTCCAGAAGAGCGTAGATAGATGGAATGAGGAAAACACTGAAGTTTAACATGAAAATAAGCATTGAAAAGAGTGAAACAGTAATAGTAACGAAGAAAAGTAAACAGAATCAAAAGAAGATAATACTACGGGGAGAAGATTTTTTGGTTTATTGGATTAAGATGCGTCAACCGTTAGGTCATAATGCACCACTAACTAGCCAAGATGGGTGGGAGGAGGATAAGCCATGCTGGTCAGAAACAGCCAAGGTAAAGGGAGGACAGGGGGGTTTCTACACGTAGGTGTCTCGTCTTTGTATCGTTCGTTGTGTCATTGTCATGTGCCGGGGGGTCGTTCAAGAACGGAAGGGGCTAGGTCCCCGACGACGATTGCGACTCGCCTCTAGTTTGGTGGAGTAGATACTCCGCTTAACTAGCTGATGTTTGCGAAGGTGACTAGGTTCTCTGAAACGCCTTACGATTAAGCAGAGCCATGCTCTGGGCCTAATTCTACCCCGGGCCTCAGACGGGGAGGGGAGAATGAGATGTGCCATTGCAGATGCATTTAAATACCTTGGAATATACTAACAAAAGACGCAAAACTAGATGCAGAAATATCAAGTATGAGAATGATATTAGGATGCAACATTTTACCAAAGTGTACGTAAACTATTATGGAAAGAAGAAATATCATCCAGGTGCAAGATGTTATGTACAAAATGTATTTCCCCAATAATATCATATGCATCGTGACTTGGACAATAGGAGGAAAGGAAGACAGCAGATTACAAACAAACAGAGATGAAAATTTTTAAGAAGTTTGTAGCCTTAACAAAAATAGACAAGGTACGGAGCAAAACAATAAGAACAAAATAGGAGTGGAAAGTTTACGAAATAAAATAGGAAGAGAAAGACGACGACGCGAGAAACTAGGGCGCTTCAACCGGTTAGGTCATATTGCGCGCCTGTGAATGAAAGTAATTAGAAGAGTTAATGCAGGATGTCTGATGATTAGATTGTTTTCTAAGTTGTTATAATAACAATAATAAATGAAGATGAAGAAAGTATGCAAAATAGAAGTTATGTATGTAAATGAGAAAGACTTCGATGGTATGGGCACGTACGAAGAATGAAACAAGATAGAATACCAAGAAGAGAATTTGAACGCACATGGGGGGGAGTAAGAAGAGTTGGACGCCCAAGAGATAGATGGAGGGACCAAATAAAATGGAACATTGAAGAAAGAGGGAAATCATGGGAAAGAATTAATGAAGAAAGACTCTGGGAGGATAGAAAGAAATGGAGAGAACCATGGTAGAAATGCCTGTCATAGAAGACATCGAAGTAGATGAGGAGGTGTTGAGCCTGGCTAGCAAACACTGAAAGTCCACAGCCCGAGAAATTGGTGATACGTCACCCCCCGACCTGACTTATGTTGGAACCGGGTGTTTGATTATTATTATTGTTGTTATGGCTGTTCTCACAGAGAGTGACTAAATAAATAAATAAATAAATTTTATTTAGAGTCTGCCGCCCACTCAGTTATATAACATCTGCGTATTGAGCAGAGCCCGAACGAGTTGTCTGTTTTTTTTATTTTTTATATTAATTTAATACAATACGACGTTTTATGTCATTTTTATTTTCATTTCCTGTAATTTGAATCGTAAGAACGATATCGCCTCAATGATGAAGGGACAAAAGAGAAACTAGGGCGCTTCAACCGTGTAGGTTGTATTACACCACCTGTGATATTGTAAGTTATTTGATATGTGCTATGTGTTTGTTTTTTATATTGTTTGCTAGGCTAATGAAAGATCATAAATTGATGAAAGTTAAAAGTTAATTAAGATTAAGGGTGCGTCAACCGTTTAGGTCATTAGCGCCACTTTAGCCGAGGGTATGTAATGTCTTGGAAGGACACAATTGTGCTGGACATATAACCAGTCACGGGTAGGGAATGCCAAAAGCTCTCTTTTATAGTTTTGGGGAGTAATATACTCCCATACATTGACCTATAGCTAGAGATGTGCAAAAATGGTTTTTTAAAGTTTGAAAATTTGCGCCTTAAAAATAAAAATTGGCGATTTGTCGCGATTTACCAAAAAACACAATTTTCTCATGCACAACTTAAAAAAAAAAAGTTTCAGGATAATTTGATTGATTTTAATGATTTAAAAGAAAAACAAGCTTATGAGAGTGAAGTTCAGAATCATTTTTTTTAAGCTCAATTTCAGCCTTCAGTTTTCAAAGTTTCCGACAGTTTTTACCAGAATAAATTTCGTCTACCCGGCACCTCCACCAAATTTACGAAATTATGCATTTTTTATGTAATATCTTTTGATATGGATATGAAGTATTTTGAGCTTAATCTCGTTCAAACGATTGTTACGATCTCACAATCGCGTTATATGAATTGGCACCTCCACCATATGTACCAGCCAGTATTAATTTAATTTCGACTTCGACCCGGCACCTCCACCAAAACTTTGAAATTTTTTAATTACTTAAGGATATAATTGCTAATTTCGCCACTAGTTCGCGGTATCAACAAAAATTTCGCGAAAATTCGCGAATTGGAAATTGGTACCATTCAATCACAATTCATGAGATTCATGTGCAAACTGAATTTGAAGGGATAATTGCAACTTTAAAAAAAAATCGCAAATTTCGTTGTCACCATTTTTGCACATCTCTACCTATAGCTGATGTTTGCGTGATAGACTTTTTCTCTCTACGCCTTTTACAATTAGCTGAGAAAGGCTCAGGGCCAATTCTACCCCGGGCCCAGACGGGGATAATATGATCAAAGGAATCCATGGGACTTCCTTTTATTCTTGATTTTCATGGAGTAAAGTACCAAAGACTAATGAGAAACTATACTGTTACACGGGTAGGTCGTATTACACCGCCTGTGATATTGTATAAGTTAATGAATTGAATTTGTTGTGCGTTGGTGTTTTTTATATTATAATTTTATGATAAATATAATAATATTCAAATTAACTGTAAGGTCATAATGCACCACTTGGTTAATTTGCATTAATGTCGCGTTTTGAATTATTTGCATTAAGGGCACGTCAACCGTTAGGTCATAATGAGCCACTCTAGCTTAGGGGATATAGGGAGGAGGAACCCATGCCATGGTCCGAACCAGCCAAAGGGTAAGGGAAGGAACGTCGCGGTCGTCATAGTCTTTGTCATCGTTTGTCTTGTCATTGTCATGGTCGTCGAGGAGGTCGTCAAGGGAATAGGGAGGTGTCCCCGACGACATAATGCATTGATTAATCCTAATTGAGCTTATTTGGATTAAGGAGGCGATTTTATTTAAATTTAGAAAGTTTGTCGCCGTTATCATATGATAGAAGTTTTTCGTATGATTGGGAGAGATGATATCGTTTGCGCAAGGCATCGTGTGTGATACATTCTGCTAGCATACGATGTACGGTTGTCATGTGTCACATCTGGGAACAACCTTTTGGATATCCGTGAGTTACTTCAAGAAAACTTCCAGGAAGCCATTCAAAATAAATCATCCGCCTGCCCTACCTAAAACCAATAGAACACACCAGAATAATGCAAATCGGCAAACTGTGCATTGCACAATAACCGGATACGTCCAGCAAGCTATACGCCCTTCAGGTCAAAAGTTTGTACTCCACTCGCGTGCCCGCTAGCAATCAGTACACTCATACTTACAGTAAACAACACCACCAATTACAAGCAAACAGATCCGAAATCAAGATACCTCTTTAATTCCCTTACGACTTATTCATTTTGTATATCAATTTCCAAACATCACGGAAAACGGAAATACAGTAGATGCACTATGACCTTCCTATTAACAGACGGTTAATTACGGAAGTTGTATTATTAGTGGTACGACTTGTATTATTTATGATAATGATATGTGAATATTCAGTCGAGTCCGGCATGTCGATGACACTTGGTTATTAGCGGAGACACGGGCGCTGGCCAGGAGAGATGAGCAGCCGTCAGTTAATAACCCAGTGCCCTTGTCTTAATTGCCGAGGAGTAAATAGCTCATGGTCGAAGAAGTGCGTGCCGTGCGTGTACGTGCGTAGGTGCGTCGATCTACGAGGTGTAATGGTGAGCATAAGGAAGTGAATTATTATTAGTGTGATTGGAGTTTCTCGAATTACTTCAATGATTGTGGTTGCCCATGTGTTACAGGTGAGATTCTATTTCGGGAGGTCATTGGTTTGATAAAAGAATCTTGTAATCCTTGAAGCTTTAAGATTATTTTGATTAAGGACGCGTCAACCGATAGGTCATAATGCATCACTCCATAGCCTAGGGGATGGGGAGGAGGGGCCCATGCTGGTCGGAACCAGCCAGGGTAGAGGGTGGAAAGAGGGTGTTCTCACGTCGCGGTCGTCATTGTCTTTGTCATCGTTCGTGGTGTCATTGTCGTCATCGTCGTCGAGGGGTCGTCAAGGGAAGGGAGCAAGGTCGTTTCGTTGTTTTATAGTCATCTTCGACGGGGAGATAGCTGCTGATGTTTGCGTGCTGAACTTTATCTTTTTCCTCACCTTTGACGATTACGAGCAGTCGTCATCATCCTCCCCTCGACGACCTCCCCGACGACGGCCCTCAGCCCGTCAGTAGACTACAATCAAATCAACTCGTTTCTTTAAGACAGAAACATAAAAAGTTCCACATAACACGTAAATGTCACCTCTACCTCTGAACAGTTACTTTTACTCTCTGCATTTTACTTTTTAACTTCCCCGTGTAATGGTCGCTTTATTGTAGCGGGTGATGCCCCACTCTCTTTCATGTCACGCCGTTCGCCTAATTGCTAGGTTTCATGCATTAATTCACTACGTGCTTAATAACAACAACGAGACAGCTTAGTCAACGCCTTTTTTAATCGCTTTGATAAATTAGCGTTTATCCCATCTCTGGCATTACTACATTTTTTTTTAAAGTTTCTTTGGATTATGGACGCGTCAACCGTTAGGTCATAATGCATCACTCTAGTCTAAGTGGGGTTGAGGGGGGGCCATGCTGGTCAGAACCAGCCACGGGAAAGGGGAGGAAGGGAGGTTTCCCACGTCGCGGTCGTCATCGTCTTTGTCATCGTTCGTTGTGTCATTGTCATCGTCGCCGGGGGGTCGTCAAGGGAAGGGGACAATGTCCCCGACGACGATTGCCAGAGCTCGCCTCTAGTTTCGGGGAGTAAGATACTCCGCTCTTTATAGCTGATGTTTGCGAGGTGGACTTTTTCTCTTGAATCGCCTTTTACGATTAGCAGAGCCATGCTCTGGGCTAATTCTACCCCAGGCCCAGAGGGGGTGTTGTGTCGTCGTTGACGTCGTCACCGTGGGGTTGGTCGTCTAGGGGCGAGGATGGGGGAGGGTCCACGAAAACTACTGCGTGAGCTCATCCCTACTTTCTCGAAGTAAAATACTCCCCAGACTGATTTTTGGGCGAGATGAACTTACCTCTTTTCTAGCCTCGAATACGACAGAGGAATACCCTAGAGTGTAGGCCAGATTGTACACCGGGCCTAAAAACATTTATCAATGCACCAAAGACGCTCATCTACCATAGTAAATGTAAAAAGTGTAGTTACCTATAACATAGGCTTTCAATTTATGAGGGCAATATCACCTGAAACAGGTACTTCACATTAAAATTAAATATGGTAATTTTTTTTAATATTAAGGGCGCATCAACCGTATGGCCATAATGCGCCACTCTAGAGGATATGGGGTGGAGGAGTCCATGCTGGTCAGAAACAGCCACGAGCAGGGGGATGGAAAAGGGGTTCTCACATCGCGGTCGCCATCGTCTTTGTCTTCGTTCGTGGTGTCATTGTTATCGTCGTTTGAAAGGTCGTCAACGAAAGGGGAAGGTGTCCCCGACGACAATTGTCAGAGCTCGCCTCTAGTTTCTGGAATTAAAATACTCCCCTCTTATTAGCTGATGTTTGCGAGGTGGACTTTTTCTCTTGAATCGCCTTGTCCAATTAACAGAGCCATGCTCTGAGTCAATTCTACCCCGGGCCCAGACGGGGGAAGGTGAAATTATATCTATCTGATAACTCCATTCAGTTGCGAATCCACGCCAATTATAAGGCCATTGTTTCGAAATTCAAAATTATTATGAATTCCAGACATGTTTCCTGTATCACTCGACATTCACCTTCCTGTTCCCCTTTCCATTATAAGTCTTTGGGTAGACAAGGGTCATCGTCTCTGTCATCGTTCGTGTTGTCATGGTCGTTATCAAGAGGACATCGTTAAGGGGAGAGGGATTTGTTTATTTGGATTAAGGACGCGTCAACCGTTAGGTCATAATGCACCACTCTAGCCTAAGGGGGGGAGGAGGAGGGGCCCATGCTGGTCAGAACCAGCCACGGGTAAAGGGAGGAAGGGGGGTTTCTCACGTCGCGGTCGTCATCGTCTTTGTCATCGTTCGTTGTGTCATTGTCATCGTCGCCGGGGGGGTCGTCAAGGGAAGGGGGCAAGGTCCCCGACGACGATTGCCAGAGCTCGCCTCTAGTTACGGGGAGTAAGATATTCCGCTCTTTCTAGCTGATGTTTGCGAGGTGGACTTTTTCTCTTGAATCGCCTTTTACGATTAGCAGAGCCATGCTCTGGGCCAATTCTACCCCGGGCCCAGACGGGGGAAAGGGGAGAGGGAGGTTCTCCGACGATGATTGCCAGAGCTCGCCTCTAGATCGGGGAGTAAACACTTCCTTACTTACCAACTGATGTTTGCGAGATGGACTTGGTCTCTTTCCCCGTCTTTTACGATTACCAGAACCATGCTAACGGGCCAATTCTACCCCTAGGCCAGCCGGGGCTTTCGTGCAGTTATTTGGGTAAAATTGCCGTAATGCATAGCGGTATTATTGCCTTGTTGATTCTGGCGCTGTCCGTGGGTGGAATTGTTGATTGATTGGTCTGTGTTTCCTATTTAAATATGTCGGCCTCAAGTTGGTCATTGTTCGCTCGTCGATGGTGTCGGGTTTTTACAGGGTCGGCTTGGTCGGCTTTAAATTAATTATCTTGCACTGAAAATCAGTTCTGTGATATAGTAGGTAGGCTCTAAATACGAATTTATGTTACTCATTTAGTGAGAATGTCCTACCCTAATCTGACTGACATCGACCGGAGACACGAGGGCGCTTCAACCGAGTAGGTCATTTGCGCCGCCTTTGATATTATTTTTTAATGAATAGAATTTGTTGTATGTTGTTTTTATTGGTTTCTGAGTAAATAACATAGTTTTGGGATAATTTGGATTAAGGGCGCGTCAACTGTTAGGTCATAGGGCGTCTTTCTAGCCAGGGGATGTGGGGAAAAAAATCACACGCTGGTCAAAACTTTCGATGGGTATGGAGAGGAAGGTCTGAGTTCCTCACGTCGTGGGCCAGAGCTCGCCTCTAGTTTCTGGGACTTATTTCTACCATATATCTTATATAGGTATAAAATCTAGTATTTACAACTTCACCTTTCTGTCTTTTATAGAAAAGACTATCAACAGTTGATCTCCTGAAATTGTTTGGTTTGTTTTCGTCGACGACGTGAGAAACTAGGGCGCTTTAACCGGTTAGGTCATATTGCGCCTCCAGAGATATTGAAAGTCAAAATAATAATAATATAATGCTAATTATTATATTTTTGTATTTTATTTTAAACTTAGATTTAGGCAACTATGTATGCAAAAAACTAATCTTCTTCTTGTTGATCAGTAGCCTAGTGACAACCCAAGCAATGGCACAAGATTTAAATAAACTTCTAAGAAGACGAGTATTTAATAAAATCCGATAACATGTTGAGTGTTACAAGCTATTACAAAATACACAAGGTTAAACAGTAAGATTATAACACCTTTGTATTGTAAACGTAACAAATAATCCCGCTCCTGGTGGAATTCATTAAATTTCAATGTAAAAGCCGACGCACCTGCATTTGTTTCATTCAAAGGTCATTCGTTTATACAACCTAGGCAATGATAGCATTGAAGATAGTCGACCGCTAAATGGATGTGCTAGAGGAAGCGTCCAGTCTTACTTGAGTTATCCGTTTATTTCTACTAATTAGGAGAATTTCAACACATGTTTTTATTGAAGGATTATTATTTTCTTTTTATCGTATAATTAGAAACGATTATAATATATTCTTTATAAAAAAATAGAAATGTATATGCTTATCTTTTAAGAACTTACAACAGTTATGTATGACCTTGTAAGCAATTTCAAATTGTATTTTCTTTTTATGACCTTTACATTGTTGCCCCAAATACTCTTGAGAGGATATTCTATTTTAAATTGAGTCGAGGTGATTGTTGTGATAAAGATAAAAGGATGTTTTGTAAGGTTGTTATGCACGATGATGTTGCAAATTCGTTTAACTACTGGTGAAATGGCGCTATCATTGTAATGTTAATAATGAGGTTTAGACAATGGTACTAATATGGATATTGAAAATAATATATTATAAGTAATTGGAATAACAATGATAAATTTAATTGTCATATTTAAAACGAGCAGTCATATTGAAACGTTAGGCTCTAAGAAGCCAAATTCGAACTCATCATCAACGACGTGAGAAACTAGGGCGCTTCAACCGGTTAAGTCATATTGCGCCGCCTGTGATATTGAAAGTTGATGAGATGAGTTAATGGTGTGTTTAATGATGAAATTGTTTTCTAAGTGTATACATAAGAAAAGAAAATGATGGTGATGATAGTAATAGCAAAACAATAGTTAATTATTGAAATTAAAATACAAAAATTAAAGAAAATGTTAAAACTTTTAAATATTTAAATATTTGTCCTGAAGAAGAAGACAACATGGTCTTCGAAACGTCGACAGAAAGATATCACTACCGCCGCAACGAAACAACCCGATAAATAAAAAATGTCAAAGAAAATGTGTTTGATGTGAATTAAATTTTGTTCCATAAATTATTTTGAATAAATGAATGAATTTCTAAGTATATACAAGATATTTTTTGCAGGGATTGGAACCGGAACCGGAACCGGAACCCGGAACCGTTTGAAACCGTTTCATATTGTAGAACCGGAACCGGAACCGTTTGTACAGGTGGTCTATGGAACCGGAACCGAACCGTTATATTACACAAGGTTCTTAAAGGTTCTTAAAGGTTCTTAAAGGTTCCAAAATATCTGCTTTTAATTTTCAACAAAATTAAAATTTTGACTTTTCGAATGATATTTAAATAAAAACGCTTAAAATTCGTTCACTAGTTTTTGAAAAAATTCTTGTCTATTCAGTTTTTTGTATGTAAGACAATTTTTTAATTATCACATAGCGAGTAACAGTTCTAAGTGCAATGTAGGAACGTGTTCTACAAAAATCAAGGTAAGGAATAAGGATGACATTTTTATTATATTGCATAGATTTTTGTTTTCCCCTTTCGTTGGGACTTGGGATCGCCATCAGATCCCCCATAAAAATAATATTGAGGTGCGTGAACTTGGCACCCCCCACAAGAGCACTAATTCTAAGAATTACACATTATTTAGTGCTCGATTAGTGCTTTTGAACGCCACTAGTCCACCAATAGTGCTCAATACTTTAGGTTTGATAGGCAAATTACTGCGGGGGGTGCTAACTTCACGCAGCACCCCCCAAGAGCACTAATTCTAAGAATGACACATTATTTAGTGCTCAATTAGTGCTTTCGAACGCCATTAG